>RJWM01025656.1:0-29067 GCA_004363535.1 Dasyprocta punctata | reverse complement strand
TCCCTTCCTGCCAAATTCAGAAACTTTAGAAAGAGAGAAAGCCTCTAAATAACCAGCCCGCGTGAACCCATTCTGCCCAGGAGACACTGTAATAAGCCCTTCTGCACCCTAGGACTTTCCCACGGCTCACTTCAGAGGAAAGGCACTTAAAAATGCCTTGGAAACTGAAAGGAGACATCATTATGTTGTTCGTTACATGTTGACTATGAATCTAATGTTTTTGTTTGGAAAAAAAAAAGAAAAGGTTTCCAAAAGCTAAACCTGAAGTGATCTTTTAGGTTAGCTCTGTGACTCCACACACAAGCCCTCTAAACTCTACGTCCCTTAAAACTCAAAAAGCATTTGCCTACCAATTTCTCTCTGCAGATTAAGAGTATAAAAATGGAGTAACCTTGCTGTCACATAGCCTCTTCAGCAGGTATAAAACCGTGGCCCCCAAACCCATCTTTGCTGCTCTGGGATCGTTTCCAATCATTTCTTCTCTTCTTGTCACTTTCTCTTACCTTGTTCCTCCTTTTCTTTGTTCCTCCCTCAGCTACCTTTAACTAACTGCTCCCTTTTTATGCTTAATGTTTTCTAGGTGATAACTTCTTCCCCTGTCTTTTCTCCTCCCTCCCTTTGACTCTCCACCTCCATCTCTCCGTTTGTTTTTGTTTTCTTTCCTTTTCTGGGGGAAACCCATTTGGACTTGTATCTATGCACATTTCAGCCCATCCTAATTACTCAATTCATGTTAGGTAAGCTGAACTAAACCTGGTGCTATGTTCTTCCTAGCTCACTTCCCTTATACCCATGGAGTCTTAAAACCCTTTTAATGAATGCAAATTCACTCACTAATAAAGACTAGGGCTGGGGGTTTAACTCAGCGGCACAAGCACCTGCCTGGCAGGTACAAGGTCATGAGTTTGATCCCGGGTACCAAAAAAAAAAAAAAAAAAAAAAAAGACTAAAGTCAGGCGCAGTTATCCAAGGTGGGAGGAAAGGCTTTGCTTTCTCCAAACCTGATGTAGGACCTGATGTAGGCAGCTTCTCCTGAATACTTTACTCATATTAAAAATTCTTTTAAAAATTTCCTAGGTGCTGGGGAGGACTCCTGCTTTTCTGGGTACAGTGGCAACTATATTTGGGTCAAGAACAGTGGTCACTGCAAGAAGCTGAGGCCACCAACATTATTCATTGACATGAGATTATTCAGGAACTTAGGAAACCTTCCTGTGAGTCCTGGGAGCGAGGTGTACAGCAGAACCTGCTCTCTCGTGCTAGAGAAATCCTAAAATGCTTTCCAGTCTCTGATTGGTTCATTTGGACAGGAGCTGGTTGAGGAGGTTTCTTGTGGTGACTAGGAAATTGCGAGGATTATTGACATTTTGTCTGGCATATCTGTTTTTAAGGTAGGTAGGTACATTATAAAATAGCTTTCCATGACCTTTCATAAATGATGTAAAAATGTTGAAAACTTAATTTTAAAAAGCTTTTAGAATGGCGGCTGCACTGGCCTGTCCTCGTATAGACGGGGCTGATCTGGGTCCTGAGGATTGCACACAACCGTTTCACAAGCGGAGCTGCCTCTTGCGCCGTGACAAGTGAAGGCTGCCCTACTTCTACCTTTCTCCCGCCCCTGTCCTTTCAGTGATATAACCCAAGCACCCCTGGGTCCCCATAGCCCAGTCTACACAGGACGCCCAAGAGGGCAGAGAAAATACAGATGGACACGTTGCCAGATTTTACTTTGTCCTTCACAAAACTGTCAAAGCCGGGTGCAGGGGTAGAGGCTGTGGGTGTGCTATACAGAAGCATCTTAAAATTCCTCCCCATCCTGTCACCCTCCATATCTTCCACCCCAAAGCAGCTGCTTCCCTTCATTTCCAGTTGTGCTTGTGTGCCCGTGTGTACGTGGTACTAGAAACTGAACACGTTGAGCCCAAGGCCTTCTCACTGAACTCCATCCCAAGTCCATTATTTTATTTTTAATGTTGAAACAAGGTCTCACGAAGTTGCCCACCCAGGAGGACCTTGAACTTGCAGTTCTCCTGCCTCACTTCCCAGAGCGCTGGGATTCCCAGGTACGGGCCACGGTGCCTGGCTTAGTGCAGACTTCTTTATGGAAGGAGAGCCTTTCTGAATCTCACTTCTTGTCGGTGTAACGTTCCTACTTTTGCTTTTCGGTTCTGTTTTTCTCTACCTGTTGCCCTGACTCTGCCTCCTCGAAGCATACAAGACAAACCAGGAAACACCAAACGCTTTTTAGTGAGCACAGGAGAAAATGGACTATAATTATTCAGTATTATTCTTAATACTTTCCTTTGTCAAGTTTTCTTGACTTTTCCTAAGAATTCTGACCCTGGGACTATGGAATCAATGATCAAGAAGTAGAGAGTAATAGAGAAAGTAAGCCCTATGGGGCTTGCAAATTTTTGTTTATTCATTAAACAAACATAGATGGCTCATGTGCTACTCGTCCTGTGTGCCGGGCACTATGCCTGACATGGCTACCTGATGCTGATTCAGAGACCAATGACGCTTTTCCTGACCTCGAAGATCTTACACCCTAAATTAGAGAAATGAGTAACTCAGCACATCATATATTTTTAAGTATCTCCTATTAAAATGCAAATAGGATAATACTTTAAGCCTCATTCATTCTCAAGTGCTAGGAGGAGGACAGATGCAAGAGTGACCAGAGTCCAGTAAGTTCGGACAAAGTGACACCTGTATTTTATGCCTCTCCTAAAGAATCAGGACACCCATTAACATATTAAAGGCTCTGAGAAGTCTTGCAGGAAATAATCCTATACATTTGTTCAGTGCAGCATTTTCAAAATTCACTCAAGCATCAACTACTTTCCACCAGGGAATACCGACTAACAGCCCAGAGAGCAAACAGTCTTGGAAATGCTGTTCTATGCCATTCTTCAGGTTGATCAGTGTTACTGCACTTAGGTGAGTGTGGAGCCCCTCAGGAAAAAAGGGGTGCAAAAGATGGATTTCTGAGTGGGAGATGGAGACTGGGGGACAGGAACTATCTTCCCAATTTCTATTAATAAAAAATAATAACAGAGCAGCTACTTCATGTTCCAACCTGTGAGCATTTCACATCGTATCCCAGTCACCAACCAGGGTCGGGAGAGGTGTGAACGATATTACAACCCTGGCTAGGGCTCCTATCTCTCTGGATTTTAATTGTCTCTTCTGAAATATCAGGCATGTGGAAGAGATGAATTCCAATACCCCACCCTAGCACACAACTTCCAGCCCCCTTCTGCTTTGTATGCTCTTATCTCTAGCTTTGCCTTTAAAGATATGCAAGCACACACTTAGAATATTTAGGAGGTTCTAGTGCATTATAGTTTACTTTTCTTCTTAAGATTGAGGGATTTTTATTACATATTTTTTGTCTCACAAGAGTTATGGAAGCCATTTTTCCAAAGAAAACCACAATTTGGGTAACAGTTTGAGCCATCACACAGGAACACAGGGCCGCCATTGGTAACTCCACCAACATGAGCGGTGTTGATTTGTTCTGGATAAACCAAACGTGCTTGCAACTCATTCTTGGATACAGTGGAGTCAGGAGAAAGAAAGTCTTCCAAATAATTTGAAAAAAGAAGCAAGTGTTATCAACTTGAAAGTTTGTGTATTCTTCTTTTAATGACACCCAATTCAATACTTACATTAGCAGAGTTAAAGAGAAAGGGAACTCTTACCTATAAAGGAGCACTCACAAAGATTCCAGGTTGACTTCCTGGAGATGGTATTCCCAAAGTGAGTACACATTCCTGGTCACATCATGATGGAGGTGGAAATGGAAAGGGCAGGGAAAGAGGCAGAGAGAATTTCAAATAAACACCGAATTCCCACTCAGATGGGTTAACTCCATTTCTGACCCTGGACAAGAAAGACAAAACCTACCTTTGTTTTCCCTTTGTAGTTTTTATTTCTCTATTATATTTCCAAGTCATTGGATGCTGCTGCTACATGAAATCAGAACAATGTTTAAAGTTTAAAATACAGTTTATTTTGAAAAATCAAAAATTATTAAAATGAGAATCAGTCCCAATGAGCATATTGTAGTGTCTGAATTTCTATTCAATTTACTCAAAATAACTGCCTCAATTGAATGTTTACTATAGGTCTACTCAGTTAATGCCAACAATATTCTCATCTAATACCAACAATATTCTCTTTATATTATTATTCCCATCATAAGTAAAGAAATTAAAGTTTTAAAGAGATTTAATTCTTAGGCCAGATCATGCCTCTAACCCAGTCAAGTTCACAAATTATTTTCATTTCCTTTCCTTTTTAAATTTTATTTGATACGTAAAAGTTATGCATATTCAGAGTACAGTATGATATTTGAATACTTGTATACAATGTGTAATACTCAGATTAGCATAACTGGGATATACATCAACCCAAACACTTATCATTTCTTTGAGTTGAACAAATTCTCTCCACCAGCGATTTTGAAATATACAATTTAATTGTTTTCAACCACTGTCACACTGCTATACAACAGTATTGGTTTTTCCTCCTACCCAAATGTACTACTGTACCAAGTACTTCTGAAACATTGCTAAAAGAAAGTTATTCTTGAAACATGAACCCAACACACAAAATGACATGTTTTCAATGGGCTCGAGAACCTCCCCAATCTATTTCATTTGAAGGATTCTTGTGTTGAATAATCTCAATGAATTTTATTAGTGAACAACAGATGATAGAAGAAGAAATGCAGCCAGCAATGACTTTGCCTCCAACAGATCAGCACAGCACATCCCAGAGGCTGCTACTGGGAGACACATGCAGGAGCCCTGGGGTACAACAGGAAATCGTTCCAAGTCCTGGCCTCGTGGAGAATGTTGTCCAGACAAGGAGCCAGGTAAGCGAATGGGCAGCAGATCTGTAGCCCTCACTCTGCATTTTCCAGCTTGTCCATCTCTGTAAAGGTGCCCAGAAGTGCAGCTAATTCAGCCCCTTGGTGTTCAATGTAAAGATGTTACTATTGCATGATGTTTGTTCTAGTATATTAAATTGAATATATAATGAACTCTTCTGATAACAAAAATATTGTTCCTATTATCTTTGGTCAAGAGGAAACAAATCAGACACATTCTTTAAATGCCTCCAAAATTGGTACGAATGTATTCTCTTCAAATTAGGGCTTTTGATTTTCTGTGTATAAGGGAAAAACTTCTATGCTTTTGGTACTGTTTCCATTAAGATTTTAAACACCTTTTTTGTTCAGTGTGTTATTCAAGTCAGCTAACGTTGGGCGTAAGAGAGCTATTAGTAGGAAACCACATGTATATCCTATACCCTAAGATTGTACAATTTCAAGCTTGTCAGTCTTTTTTTATGTTATAGGAGTGCTTTTACTTATTCATAACCCATTTAGTTCCACAAAGTCGTCGAAACAATTCATAAGAAAATACACCATAAAATAGAAAGCTAAAAGTGAACTCAAATCAAATCAGAGAAAACATAGAGCAATTAGAAGACAGAGACGAGGATGCAGGTTGTTACCTATGCACTGTGGCCATCGTTACTACAGCGGAGCCATAAATTTCACGTCAACCTTGGAGGCAATCAAAGTGACTTGATTCAGAATTTACAACATCCATAAAAATAAGCATGGATATATAGTGGAGAAGAATACAAAAGGCCTGTGAATCTTTAACATGAAGCAGTGGGAGTTGTGGCTTTCTGTGCTGGGAGTTGCGCCTCCTACCACGAGCAGAGGAGTCCAGACTCCTCTAAAGACAGGCTGGAAAAGTTAGAAAAGCATTGCTTTGGAGAATCAAGTTTTTCCTTCCTTCCCATGTGAGTCTGAGAAACACGAGTCTTTCTAGGCAGATCCTGACTAAGGCAGTGGCTGGTGTCCCTGTAACGTACACAATGAAGATTTTCAATGACCTGTTCCCATGATGTCCCTGGGGGATCGCAAAGGGCACAGCGACCCTGGGCAACCAGATGGACAAAATTCTGTGGGGCCGAAACACCGGCAATATGGTCTCAACTTACAATCTCACCAACCCTGAAGGGTACCTGAAGGATTGAGAATGAAGGATAAGCAAGACCCCACACTCATGACGACAGCCCCTTCTAACCAAAGCCAGCCATGATGGCAACCACCACTGACTGCGGAACACTCAAGGCACTGCAGTGCATTGCCTTACTTAATCATTATAATAGCTCGGCAAGGTAGGGGCATTGGTCAGGACTTGTCCAGTTACAAGTGAGCAAAGTTCAAGGCAAAACTACCTTAGGCAGAAAAAGATAGAAAGCGGTTTATTGGATGATGTAATAGTAGAAGTCCAGGGCTAGCTAGGCAGGTCTCTCTCTCTGTGTCTCTGCCTCTCTATCTGTCTCTCTATTTCTGTCTCTCTGTCTGTCTCTGTCTCTCTATCTCTCTGTGTCTCTCTGTCTCTGTCTCTCTGTCTTCCTGTCTCTCTCTCTGTGTCTCTGTCTCTCTGTGTCTCTGTCTGTCTATCTCTCTCTGTCTCTTTGTCTCTGTCTCTCTGTCTCTGTGTCTCTGTGTCTGCCTCTCTCTCTCTTTCTCTCTCTGTCTCTCTCTCTCTATTGCTAGTGCCTTTTTCGTGAGCTGGAAACATGTTATCGCACAGCCCCAAGTTTACACAAAAAGAGGCCCTGTCTCACAACACCCAAGCCTGTCCTGAAGGTCCATGCCGATTGACTGGCGGGGGGAGGAGGGCAGTCACAAGCCCAGCCCTCGCCTCAGCCGGGATGTCCTTGAGGACGTGACCCTCCTGAGCTGGCCTCTGCAGGCAGATGGTCCCTTGACTGACAGCACAGTTCCTTCACGGAACTGGGTTGTGACAGAACTGTCTGCGGGTCCTCACACCAGGTACTGTTGTCTCCGCAACAGAGATGAGAGAATGGAGGACGCTGCTCCCACCGTGCTCGGGTCCCCAGGCTGACGGGAGGTTCTGGGACCTGGAAAGCTTGGGCTCCAGACTGACAGAGCGGTGGAAGAGAAAGGCATGAAACACAGCCATGGCTCATCAGACAGAAGGAGCCCCAGCAGCTGGCCGAGCCGCCCAGGTTGGAGAGTGGCTGGGACGCCGGGGAGGGAAGGGCTGCGTCCGCGGGGCTGTGGCACGCGGGCCTGAACAGGCCAGAGGCTTTGGATCGTATCTGTCGCCCTCGCCCGCCTGCTCCTCCAGGGCCACAGGAGCATCTGTGAGTGGCAGCCAAGAGCGACAGCGATTTTCTAGGCATTCAACTGCGAGAACGCGGATGGGCTCCGCGCGCATCAAGTGCACAGAGCTGGCTCAGGCGCCGTCTGGAGGGCCATTTGGGCACCACCCCGTGTCCCCTCAGATACGGTGAGCCACAGAGAAGGGAGCCGACCCGGGAACTGCCGTTACCCTGGCCCTGCCCAGAGCTGAGACACAGCCTCCCGGCTGCCGGGGGCCGGGCCACACCGCACACAGGTCCCGGGATCTGAGTCCTCATCTTCAGCGAGGGGATAGCAGTCCGGAGAGCGGGCCCGTCTGGGCGCCCCGGGTGCTCTTTCTCACCCTCCGCTGTGGCCAGCGCTGGCTGGCCCGAGGCGTGGCTCAGATAGATCCCCACGTCCGCGGGAGACCGGACCCTAAGCGGAGTGCAGTTTACACCCAGCCTGGACCCGGCCTCGGTGATCGGCCGGCACGAGGCTCGTCTTCCTGACACCCACTCTAAGAACGAGTTGGTTATTCTGAGACAGGGAGGACACCTGTGACGTTTCCAAGGACGCCGGACGCTGCTGGCCCTCGCGCTGAAAGGAACGCTTACAGGAGGAAAGGAGAAGACGCCGCAGCGCCGGCTCCTTTCGGAGTCACCGGGAAGCTTCCTTCCCTCCTCTCTAGAGTCGCCCCCCCCCGGAGCCCCGCTGCCACGCAGAAGACCTATGGAGAAACCACTGCCCCAACCGAATATCCCTACCGCTCCCCCGAATCCCCAGCCCAGGCTGGCTGGGAGCCCCCGGGGCCCGGGCAGAGGCAGTGCCCGCCTGGCACCCTTCTCCCCGCAGACCGGGGGCCACCGGGAAGGTGACACGTGGCAGACCACGAGGCTGAGCGCGGAGGCTTGTCCCATCCCGGAGCAATGACGTGAGCTAGGAGTCTTCTGTCCTAAGTCATCGAGATTTCAGGGCTTATCTGCTGTGACGGTTGATATTAATTACCTGACTGAATATGAAAAATATGTAAAAAAAAGAAAATCAAATGCCTGAAAATTCACACAATGGACTTTTACGTCTTTTTTTTTTTAGAACATATTGTGCTCCAAAAGCGCTAAACCTTAGTGCATAACCCCCAGTACTCCTGAAGGTTTTTTCCGATATCTCTTACTATGTATTTCCCAAATATGCATCCTTTTTTATAGTCTTCTTTCTTAGCTGAACACAGAATCACTTGGCTTACAGTAAGATTTCCCACTTTTGACATCATTAATAACTCCAGTATAGGTGTTAATTATATTAACTTAAGGGGCTTACCTTTCTTAACTGTGGTCTCGGAACATCTATTGTTTCAGTTCCCATTTATCTTTATAAAATGCTAAACAATTTTTTTAAAAAACTAAGAAAATGTTCATAAAATTGCCCAAACATACCTATGTGGCCAAACCTAAACACAATGATCAACAGATTGTGCCACATGGTAGTGGTTTCAAGCATCAGATTTATGCAATTTCAACACAGGGCAGGAAGAGCGGTTGAGGATGTAGTGGTGAACCCAGGCGGGAGAGAGCGGGTGGCGCTGCAGGAGCATCTGCCTCCTGGGCTTCCGGAACGACTTTCCTGCCGCAACTCTGTCTGACTCAGTGTGGCCACCACACGGCGGGGCAATGGGCTTTAGCAAGCATGAGTCAGGTCCTATCCCTTCCGAGTCCTTAATCTTGCGGTGGCTTCCCCTTTGGAATCAGCGTGACGGTCAACTCCCTGCCCACATCCACAGCGGCCTCCGTTACCCACTGCTCCACACCTCTGCCCAGGGCTCTCCCTCTCACTCCCAGCCAGTTCTGAGATTTCTCACGCACATCCATACATTCCCACATCAGAGTCCGGTTGTTCTCATGCATTGAAGGCTCTCAAACCAGATCATCCTAATAGCCCAGTAGTCCCTGAAATGCCACACCTGTGGAAGCGCGGGTTTTAAATCACCCAAATAATAAAATCAATCTCTCTCTCTGTCTCCCTCTCTCTCTCTCTCTCTCTCTCTCTCTCGATATAACAAAAACAGCTGTGAAAGACATTTCTGGGATAACAGAGGACAATTTTATTCTGTTACACACTAAATCCTGTTGCTATGTCCGATGAAGAGTTCTGATAGCATTGCGGTTACACCAGTGAAGGTCTTGCTCTTGGGATATATTTACTGGGCAATTTAAGGACGAAATGTCACGATGTCTACAACTCACTTTAAATGGTTCAACAGTGAAAACCCACACCTGTGTAAGTGAACCTGCACATAGAGACATACATGGAAGGGAGACAGAAAGCAAATATGGCTTAATGGTAATAACGGGTGAATTTGGGTGAAAAGAAAGTAAATGTTCATTGTATACTGTTATTTCAACCATCTATAGATTTGAAATTGCCCAAAGGAAAAAAGAAAAAAAAAGTTTAAGTCTCTGTCCCCACTTTCTGCTCTTTTCTCTTGACTTATTATCTGTGAAGTACCTAAAATGCTCTGAAATTATATTTTTATTTCAATGATTATCGGTTCTTCTTCCCCTGGAAGTTCCAGGGAGGGGAGCTTTTGTTACGTTACAAGACTCCTTCACCCCAAACTCCTAGCCCCAAGTAGCATTCGTTAATAGTTGTTAAATGGGTGATTGCACCCCTGCCCCGCCCAGCACCCTTGACCTGTGACACCACCCAGTCTCCTTGGGATGAGTTGGGTCAAGGTGACTTGAACACCTCCAACTTCCCAAAAACCAAAGCCCCCAACCCCCACAAAAAAACCCACAATAAATCAACGAATCTGATCCAAGCATCCACAATCATTACAGAACCAGACAGCCTCGATCTTACTGGGGACACTGGCCGGGTCCCTGTGCAACAGAGATGACCAGGAGAGCCTTTCTCACTTTGCAAAAGCTCTTGGGTAAATATTGTCCTACTAGATCCTCAGGTCACTCCTGCAAAAAAGGTGAAGTCACTGGCTTATTAACAGACGAGAGGACCAAGCCTGGGACGGGTGCACATGGCTTTGTCCAAAGTCTGGCACTTTTATCTGACAGTCAAGATTTCAACCCCATTTTTCTGACTCGGAATAATTATGAGTCACTACTGATCAAATCTTTTCACTATATATATATCAAGCCATCTAAGATATTATTTACAATTCATGAACAGCGCTTTAATTTGTGTGTCTGTGTGTGTGTGTGTGTATGAAAAACACACCCAGAACTATCCCATCGCAGAAAGGAAAACAGAGATTGTGCTGTGTGTCCAAAAGACAGCTTCACAGTTCTCAGTCACGGTACAGACTGTCAGCAGGCTGGCGGCTCAGGGGACTGGGTTTTTTTGTTTGTTTGTTTTGTCTTTTGGTACTGGGGATCGAACTCACAACCTTGCCCTTGCCAGGCAGGTGCTTACGCTGCTGAGCTATATCCCCAGCCCAGGGCACTGGCTTTGAGCTAAGCTTTCAGGTCCTCGAGGCAAGTGCTTTAGCTCCTTAATCCAGCAGCTTGCCCCACTGCATTCCCATCTCCGTGAGGACAGTCAACCCCATAGTGGTGGCCTCAGTGCCCAAACATCACAGTCTGACAATACCTAATGCTTTGTAAGCTATGGAGAGGTAGAGCCCTGCTTGGGTCAATACGTGGATGGAAGGCAAAAAATTGAAAAGAAATTCCAGGCATGGTAAGGAATCGTGCTGTGTTTATTCTCAGTGATGAGTCAAGACGATCCTACTTCCTGATAGCAAGGGCAGGGGGGCCTGATCAAAGCTCCGTTCCCGGCTTGTGCGGGGGACAGAAAGCCCAGTTCCCTAGGATCAGTGCCTTACGCTAAGTAAAACAAGCTGATCACAGAAGGACATGAATTACACAAGGTGCGGAGTTGAACTAATCTGAGACGGTGATCAAATATATCTTCACAGTTCAACATTTTAAAGTATACTTACAAGGCTGTGCAACCACCGCCATGATCTACTTTTAGAATATTTTTATTAACTGAAAAAGAAACCCGGTCCCCATTATCAGAATTCTGTATTCATGCCAATTCTCCTTCCTCCTCATCTCTTGGAAGCTACTGATCTTCTTTCTCCCTCTATAGATATGCCTATCCCGGACATTTCATGCAGATTAAATCATACATTATGTGGTCTTTCCTGAATTCTTTCACATATCATCATGATTTTAGGGTTCATCCATGTTATAGACTATAGCAGTACTTTATTCCTTTTTATTGGGAAGTAATGTTCAATTGCATGATTACACAACATTTTGTTTATCCACTCATCAGCTGACAGATATTTGGGATTTCCCACTTTTGACTGTTATGAGCAACACTGCCAATAACGCTTATCTACCACTTTAGTGGACACCATTCTTTTTTCTTCTCTTAGGTATTTCCTGAGGAGTGGAGTAGCTGGGTTGTAGAGTAACTAACTTTGCTGAAGTGTTAAGAACCTGCCAGACTGTTTCCCCAAGTGACTGAACTATTTACCCTCCCACCAGCAATGTGGCAGGGTTGTAATTTGTCCACGTGTTCACGATCACGTGTTACTTTTTATTATAGCCATCCTAGTGAGTGTAAGATGATATTTCATTATGGTTTTGATTTGCATTTCTAAAATGATTAACGGCGTTGTGCATTTCTCATGTGCTTATTCGTCATTTCTATATCTTCTCTGGGGAAATATCTGCTTATATCCTTTGACCATTTTAATGTGGTTTTTTTATTGAGTTGTAAATGTTATTTATATATTTTGGATACAAGTCCCTTATCAGATGTATGATTGCCTACTCGTCTCTCATTTTGTTTTCTTTTTAACTTAACTTTTCTATAGTACCATTTGCAAAACAAAAAATAATTCTCAATATTTTTCTTTTCTCATTTGTGTTTGTTTTGTCCTTTTCCAGAAAGCATTGCCAACTCCAGGCTACAAAGATTTACTCTGATACTTCTATCTTCTAAGACTTTTCTAGTTTTAGCTCTTAGATTAAAGTCTGGGACGTATTTCCATTTTGAGTTCATTTTTGTGTATGGTGTGGAATAGTGTCTAACTACATTGTTTTGCCTGTGGATATTTAGTTGTCCTGGAACCACTTGCTTGAAATGATTGCTTGCCCCTGATAAATTATCATGGTACCCTTGACAAAAATCAATTAATCAGAAATGCAAGATTTATGTTATATTTATGAACTCCTCCAAAAATACAATTAATTTAAATCGATCTGTTTCATTGGTTGAGAAATGTGTGTTTCTAGAAATCCGCAAAGGAGATGTACCGGCGAGGGTCCTCTAGAGGAGCATGATCAATAGAAAATGCGTGTGTGATTATGCAGGGGGGTGACTAGGCAGCTCACAGGGTCAATGGCAGGAGACGGGGCCGTCTGCACCGGAGAGGTGGAGGACCCAGGAGCTGCTTGCTGAGGAGAAGACGGAAGCTGCAGACAAGAGGGGCTGAGGGTGCAGCCCCAGCCCGAGGTCAAAGGCCTGGGCGCCCCCTGGAGCGTTGCTAGGCTAAGTCTGCCCTGGAGATTGAAACAATGAGAGCCTGATGTCCAGAGGAGAGGGCAGCGAGAGACACACCCACCCAATCTGGCTGGGCTCTTCCCAAGAGACACCGACCTCCTTGCCTTTCCCTCGTTCCGTTCCGTCCACGCTACCCACCTATTGCTGGTGCGAAGGATCGGGCTTCCTTCCTCAGTTTGCCAGCCCGTGTGCCTGTCTTCTCCGGACACGCCGCACACGCAGACCCGGGACTGAGGTTTCCTGACCTGCTGGGCTTTTCCTAATCCAGTCACGCTGACAACCCCAGTGAAGAGTCACCGGGGAACAGACCACAGAACGTGACTTCTTAAAAACGGCATTAAGCCCCTCTACGTTTTATAAAGCATATTGGTTTTCAAATAAATTATTAAACTAATATAATTGCAATAAGTACAAGAAAAATACTAACAAACACGGATGAGGTCTAGACCTGTGCTGAGGTCCACAAGCATGGATGACTTTAATCTCCAGAAGAACACAGCAAGTCAGGGCAGAGTCCTTTGCCCAGCTGAGGGAACTGAAGTCTAGAAGGTTGCGTAACTTCCTCCCCCTGCTAGTAAGTCACTGTGCATTTCCAAGTCGAAAATGAAAATCTTGTAGATACTGCCTAACTACAAAGCCCAGATACTGTATCCCCTTAGGGTCTGAGGTCATATTCCAGTATGCAGCCCAAAGCAATCCTGCAATGTCTTTAAACGTTCCCTTTTGCCTTTAAATTCGTGCAAAAAATTTCCATCTCTAAAATACGTGTGTTTACTTTAAATAATTATTTTCTATGAAAACGCTTCACCAGTAGGAAGAAAAGGAAGCTTTCTTCAGTCATTGAGGAAAACTACCCCTAAAGCAGAGTTCCCAGGTGGCTTTGCAGTTTCCTGGGGGTGGCACATTAGGGTGGGGGATTCTGGGCTGGGCGTGAGCTCGGTGCTATCATGCTTGCCTAGCATGCAGGTGGCCCCAGGCTCAATCCACAGCTCCACAGAGAAGAGGTAGGGCATTCCCTCGTGCTCCCTGTTCTTAAGTACAACTGAAATGTCTCTGAGATTCTCCTTAGATCTCCCTTGAAGAACCCTTGGGTCCTGAAATTCCGCAGACAGCCTAGGAGCAGCTAACAGACTACATGCGGCCCTGAAGCCTGGCTACAAAACAGTTTCCCTGAGCAACTCTTATTTTCACACTAACTTCCACTATAAAAGCAAAAATGTATTCCAACAGGAACAAAAAATGTAGCCCCAACATGTAATTTGAAATGATTTTACCTGTGAGGAAGCTTTTTAAAAAAATTACATATTTAAAAAGTGTTATCATTTTCGATAAAGCACTCCAAACTAAGTTACCAGGAGAACAAACAGTATGCTAACCCTTGAAACACAAGGCCAGGACCTGCATTTCCTTACACTATAGCTTCCACAAAAGGAAACTTGTCTGTCACATTCTCTGAATTTTATAAATTGGTCTATGGATGGTTTTAAAATAGTAAAAAATGTGGTGCAAAGCTAAACATCTTTAAATGTACTAATTAAGGGTGATCTCTTGGGGAATTGATGGTTAGGGCCATTGATGTGTTTGATTAATAATCTGTACTTTCTTTAGAGTGAAAATGGGTTTCCATGCATAATGCACATCTCTTAACTCTAATTTTTCTGCTTTGGGGACTTGATTTCTACAACCATTGCACAATTCCAGTTTTCTGATCTCACAGTCCAAAGACTACTAGTCAGGTGCTCATGAAATTTAATAATTTATGAGGCTCTTTCCTGAGCTATTAAGTTAGGTAGGGCAGCCACACAGGATCACGTGTCACAGCATGGTTCTGTACCCCAGGGATGTGCCTAGCAGGACCTTGTGAAGAACTCAGCCTAAGAGAACAAGGTCAGTATGCAATGAAGACAATCCATTAAAGAAGCTTTGATCATCCCTGATCCCAGCTACGAATCAGCTGCAGTGCTATACTACATAAACTGAGCTCTGCTAAAGAAATGACATGCAAAACAGTGGCCAGAATTTAGGGACAGCAACAAGAGTTATTGCATGTTTCCACATTAATTACACAGGTGAGCTTGTGTGGTTCCCGGAATGTGGAGAGAGGGGCCACAGGTCACCACAGGGTGGACAACCAGGAAATGGGAACCCTGTCCTCATTCTCCTTTATGGTCCATTTTCTGTTGGTTTTTCCATTGGTCAAAGCCAAAAAAATGTGAGAGGGCAAGGGAGCTATTGTTGTGTGCACCTAGGTACTAATGACCTCCAGCCAAAGACCTCTAAGGACACATGCAGTGTAGTTCCTCCTTATCGAGGACCTGGCCTAGATCCCCAGTCTCTCAAATGAGTGTACAGCAAAGGTTAAAATAAAGGAGATAAGTGGTATGATTTTAGGGTTCCAGGAAGATCAAAACCCTCCGCAGAGTTCGAGACTCTGAGGGCTAAGACAAGACCTGTCTCTGGGCAGCCCGTATTTATTTTTTCAGCCAAGGAAGGGATTAGAGTGGAAAACTCAGCAGGATCTTGGGAGTGGTTCAGAGACTTTTCTAAGTAGCAGGTTATGTTAATTTTGGAGAAGTGTCTTGACCTTGAGTATAATCCTGAGATGACTCACAAAGGCATGGATGATCTTACACTAAGAAGAGTCAATGGGAAGTCCCAGGGTGGTACCAATAATCCTAATCCTTTCTTTCATTTCACAGGAAAATACACAAAACCAGACACTGTGAATTTGTGGTCCCCAACAGCTCCTTACAGTAAGAGCATCACAGAGGACTTTGAGAAGTGTCAGAAAGTGATATTCTAGGACTTATTTCTAGGACTTGGCTTCATGGTGAGGAGTTTGGAGAAGGATGGACGAAAGGAAAGGCTTTGCCCTAGACTGAGTGCCATCAGGAAGGGGCAAAAGCAACTTCTTTAGTCTCACCTCATTGCTCCCTCATTCTAAGTAAGGTGTATGAGACTGCCTAATCCTAGAATCACCCCTACTTCTGGCTAGCACTCCCCACTTTGAGTTGAAGTGGTTGGCTGACCTGTGGCTTGGCCAGTGCGCGTGTTCCTGTGTGTGTCCCCCAAGGCTGCAGAGGGGTCTGCTTGCTGTCTCCATCCACGCTGATCACAGTGGGCCTGCCTGACGTGGAGGTTCTGGGCGAGCTTATGTGTCCCCAGCAGGATTCCAAGGCCTGATTGATGGCATCAGGCTAAGTCCTGGACAGCGGGAGCTGCTCTGCTCTTGCTCACGAGTCAGGGTGTGTGTGAATGAGCAAGTGTGGTATCCAGCACACACAAGTCACGGGACGTGCATCATTAGGTCTCCTCTCTGAGCCCGGCTCCAGTGACACACTGGAGTTCAAAATGCATTGCCTTGGTCTGCCTTGGAAAGCAGATGACACGCACGGAAGAGAAAATGCTCTCCAGAGTCACCACGGGCCACCAGGCACTGCAACAGGGGCACCCGAGGGACACGAGTAGTCCTGCGAGAGAGAAAGACATCCCAGCACCTGATTGGACATTCGATGCCCCGCAGGGATGGACAGCTCTTGAGCACGGGAGAAATGCCGCCTGGGAACACCCAGATATCCACAGGGGCCTTTGCAGAAAGCTGAGGTGTTGAATTATGCAGGAGAGGAGAGCCAGCACCATCTCAGTTTACCGTGAGGGCGCCTTTGTTAATATCTGTGCTCCGCTGAGGCCTGGCAAACCTCGTTTACATGTGCATACCTCTTGTACATAAATCAGCTCATTTTATATGCACTTAATTAAAATGAACTTCTTCTGGAGTTTGGCAATAACGCACCATACACTTTCAACAGCTTTGTGCATCGTTCCCAACCTGTAAGTGTGGATAATCATACTTACTTATTTATAAAGTTCTTTGAGGTTTTTGGATGAAAGGCTCTTTTAAAGTACAAAGCATTAATTTTTTGTGACAGAGCAATATATGAGAAATGAACATGAAGCATTATAAAAATCTTTGTGTTCTTTCTGGCTTTCAGTTGTTAGTTGCTTTCCTTACAGAGTCACAAAAGCCAGTCTCCAACAGGCGATCTGGGGTCTCAGATAACAGAACTAATAAAGGCCCTGTAAGTATAAAATCCTAGATAGGCTTGAATCAGCTACTCCTTTTGAAGATGTGAGAAATAAATTGATAGACAAAGTATTTCGTATGAACAAATTCATTTCAGTAAGTTGCACTGATAATCTTGGGCGTATGTAAATGGACCTCTATTTTTAGACCCCCTTATATTCATTTTTTGACCAGGATGAGCAAGTGAAGCAGTAGCAATAGTCAATCATTACAAGTAACCAGACCACAAGAGAAAAATGTGCCAGTTGCTAGGTGATGACTTTCAATCTATCATCTTAAGCAATAAATATAAGATGAAGTTATAAGGAGAGAAGCTATTCATAGCTAAAACTCTATCTAAAATGGCTATTATTTATTGCACGGAACTGAAATCGGATGAATTTGAGAAACCCAGCGCACCAGCCCAGAAGCCAAGATGCCACACAATGCAGACATATTTCAAGGACAAATTCAAAGACAAATAGGAGCCCAGGGTTTAGGAGGTAGCGGAAGGAATAAATGATTGAAAAATCAAGACACGAGCCTGTCACTTATTAATACGTTTTAAATTGCAAACGTGAAAAGAATAAAGTATATTGATTCAAAATCCAGAAGTTTCCTGTTTCTGAAGCAGAAGAAAATTTAGCAGCACCTCTCCATTAAAAAGCAAGATCATGAATTTGACAGACTGGCATACACAGATGTGATGTTAGAGCGTAGAAATACAGAATCAAGGGAACAAAAGAGAAGAGCGCAAGGTATTAAAACTCATTGGCTGAAACCCATGGATTGAAACAAACACTCCATGCCAGTTGCATGATAAAGATTTGCATCTTATCACGTATTCTGTAAGATGCACATACTGCTCATTCTATAAAGCAAGAAGGCATTTGATCTGGTGAGGAGCTCAGATGCCTAAAACCCAGCCGAGAATTACAAAGCATGAGTAGAAGCCTTCCCTCGTAACCTACTTCCTGTGCCACGGCTGGCAGTGAGGATCATGGCTCTCTTACCTTGGCCTGCGTCAGAATCACCCGAGAACTTCCTTCGCCACACGCCCTGCAGTTTCCACAAGACAGTTCAGAATTCTGACCAGATCCCATTTGATGCCAGTGCCATGGAGCACACTGTGAGGTCCTTTTATCTAAACCGTTAGGATAAAAAGAAAAAAAACCACAAGAGAAGACCTCGGTAGCAGGTAGCATTTACATTTACTCATAATGCTGCTATGCTTCAACTATTCTGTTGGATGATATATGTGTATACATCATGATATTCATATCCATAATGATGGGGTGATTATAGTAAGAAGTGTATATGTTGATCTTTGCCCCTGGTTGTCCCTGGTTCCCCAGTTACAGCGGTGACTGGGACTTAGATTAACATCTGAAGTGGGGACACTGTTGTGGGCCTGGGCCATGGCTCCGTGGGACCCAGTGCTAGCTTCAGATGGATTTGTCATCATGGAGCTAAGCTGCCGAGAGCCCGGTGTAATTCTCTGCTGGCGTGCAGAGATGGAGCCCTTGTCGGCTCTCCCCACCTCGCCTTCTCTGTCTCTTGCTTATTTCCCTGCTAACAGCAAAAAGGAACAGCTTGCTGGGAAAAGCTTGAAAATGAAATGAAGGCAGAGACAGCAGCACAACACAGAGCGGTCCAAAGTCTTTGGGAAGAGACAACGCAGCCTGACCCTCCTCGGGCTGGACGTGGGGCGCCTGTGCTGGGCGACACGGTTTTATCGCTCGTGCTGACCCTCGACAGTGGCGTGGGTGGTGGTGTCTCACTAGTGGTTCTCACTTCATTACAGCTGGATCACAAACTGACTGACACGACCTTCAAAGTCCAGAGAAGGCAGAAAGGTGCTTCAAAACCGCATTTTCTTTTTGAAGGCTTTCATGCTGATCTTGACCTCAAATAATAAGCATAAGCCGAAAGAAGAAATTGTGTCCAGACAGCAGATGCCAAAAGCTAGAAAGGGAGGAGGTCTTCCGTCCTTGCACCCTCTCTTCCCTTCTTTGTTTCCTCCTCCCCTTCCTCTTTCCATGCGGAAGAACCGTTTGTTTTCGCTGCATTCACTGGGAAACCCTTTCCCTTCCATACCTTGGCAAGCCAGAAGGTCTCCCGGACTTGATCCAACCAGAGTCTGACTGGGTCCCCTGGCACCTGTGTTTCTCCAGAGCACCCTGGGGTGGTCCCAGGGTGCACCCCAGCACGAGAGCCACTGTGTGGTGACTTCTCTCCCATCGCCTTGCTCTTGCCCACATTATCTGAACTCTATTAGAAAATGTACTCATTGGCCCTGGGTTTCTGGAAATTACCTTTCCACCTATGTTCTTCAAACATGTGTAGCTGGTTGCATCTCTTGTCTGCTTAAATCCACTCAACAGTGAAGCCCTCAGTATCAGGTTCAGTCTCTCATATCCTACCAAAGACGTGTCATTATTGGTTTGTTTTTGTTTTTGTTTTTAACCACATCATTGATATTCTTCTGCATTTTTCTCTATCCTCATCTTCCTCAAGTTTAGTGCTGCATTTGACCCTGGAGATTATGTAACCTTTGACAATGTTGCTCATACTGCGTTTCATAATTTACCAACCACTTCTTCCTCATCATAGTTACTCTCTTCTTATCCCCTACAACTGTAGTTGCAGAAATTCCTTGAAGTTTCATGTTAGGCAATGACTACAACTTGAGAACGTAGCAGGAACTGAAATAAGTCAGATACCCAAACTTAAAATCACATGTTTTCTCTTACATTTCCCCCCATTTTTCTTTCTTTAATTTTAATGGAATACTGGTAGATATTAACAAAGAAAGTATTGTCTTCTTACTTTCTATGAAAAAATAAAGCAAAATATCATAATAAAGTAGTTAGAGAATAACAATAGTTAATACACTGTGTATCATAATCTTAAAAGAATGGCCAAAATGTTGAGGGTACAAGGCAGAGGAAAGAAGTCTCTCTCTTACAAAGAAGACACAAACAGGTAGGCGCACAGAACTTTCTCTTCAGTGAACTCAGAGAGACTAGTAATATAAATGAAGTAAATTAGCATATATGTAAAATATTTTTGAGACAACATAATAGATAATTCGAGAAATTATTTGTATTTTTCCCTACTTCCTATTTATCTTCTATTTTACTCCCTATCTATATCTGTATGGATATCTCCTTAGATATCTGTATACGTATAGATATCTCTATAGATAGAGATACACAGACAGATATAGATAATACAGATTAAGATACAGATATAGATATGGATGATATAGATACAGATACAGATACAGATGCCATAGATATAGATATTGACTTTCTCATGTAAGAGAAAACAAGTGAATTCTCCTTTGCAATCTCATCCATTTGCAGGATATTGATTTTTTATGTGCTTATTTGCCATACGTGTGTTCTTTGGAACAATATCTGTTCTTTGGAACATTGTGTGCTTATATCTTTGGCTAAACTTCAATGTGTTTATTAAACATATTAGTAAGAGCAGTAATATATCAGATAGTCAATACATTATTATTATTGAATTTTAAGGGGTTTTTATACAGCCTTGTACAAGTCCTTTGCCAGATATATGTGTACGCATTTTCCCCTGGGCTTTGATTTGGCTTTTTGTGCTCTTTATGAAGTCTTTGGAAGAGAAGTTCGTAACAATGATAAAGAACATTGTTTTTCTTATAGACCATTCTTTTGGTATCGTACCTAAGACATTTTTGCCTAAGTTTATAAAGATTTTGTTCTATTTTTTTCAGAAGTTGTATAATTATAGATTTCACATTTAACTCTAGCTTTCATTTAACTCTAGATTTCATTCAACTCTAGATTTCACATTTAACTCTAAGATCCATTTTCAATTTTTGTTTATTGCTGGTTCAAAATTCCTTTTTACATATATAAAAGATATTTGGCACTATTTATGCAAAGCTCCCCTTTATTGAAAATCAGTGGACTGTGTGTGTTTCCCTTTTGTTTCTGGACTTTCTATTTTGTACCATTGATCTATTTGTCTACATTGAGATGAGTTAAGTCTTTATTACTGTGACCTCATGATAAGTTTTGAAATCAGGTAGTGTAAACTTTTTTCTTCATTTTGAAAATTATTTTGGCTAGCACAAGTCTATTGTATTTCCATTCAAATTTTATGGCTTTGAACAGCATTGCACTGAATTTATACATCATCTTGGAGATAGCGATCTATTAAAAATATTGAGACTTCAAATCTATGGACACAGTATGTCTATTTTCTCACGTCTGCTTAAGTTAACTTCAGCCATGCTTTCATAGCTTCTAGTGTACTGTATATTTCTCATCAGATGAATTCCTAAATACTGGGAGTTTTGTTTTACTGAATGCTGTATTTTTATATTCCTGTAAAAAAATTTTGAGACTTTTTCTGGAATATAAGTACTTGGAAATTGGGAAACAGTTTGATTCTTCGGGGTCTTGCTATACAGTCTCGTTAGGCAGGGCCTGAGAAGCCCTTAGTCTGTAAATACTTTTTCCCCACTAATGATAGAAATGCATTCTGTGTGTTCTGTCTGACGCCCATGAATGGCGATGTAGTCTGTGCTTGCTGCTGTGAACCTTACGTGATTTGAAGGGCTGTTTCAGCCAGTTCTTTGGGAGGCCGTTTTCCTGGCCTCGGGCAGTTTCTTCACAGGCTTGTGCGGCTCCTTCCTCAGCGGGACGCTCCCAGGGCGTCCTCTGCAGCTCCCCGGGCCCTTTCTGCAGCTCTCTCTTCACTGCCGCTCTCTCCAACAAACCCTAGCATGTGGGCACCCTGTGTCTCTTCAACCGAGGGCAAACTCAGGGACCCCCACCCCGAGTTTCCTTTCCTGCTGGCACATCTGGAAAGACTCTCAATGCCCCGGGGCAATCAGAGCTCATTTCCTCTGTTTTCCTTCTCTTTGGAAACATTTCCATTCATTGTCTGACATCCTCTAACTTGAAACACTTTGTCTGGTACGCTGTGTCTACTTTTAACATTACTTCAGTTGGAGAGGCAAATTCAGTCACTGCTACCATCTTGGCCATAAGGGAAAGTCCTACAATTTTATTCCACCACCTCTTTCTCTCTATATTTTCTATTGCAGTACCCATTTGGTAACACTGGCGGTAGCAAACCTGAGGTAACTTTTAATTATAAAACCTGCAATGGTTGATACATTGTGTCGACTTGAAAAGTTTAGAAGTTTAACTAAGCAACTCTGCAGTTCTACATCCTATGGTGTAGTGAACATGCTGTTTGAACTCTAGGATGCTGTAATGATTGATTCACTGTGTCACCTTGAGAAGTTTAGAAGTTTAACTAAGTGATTTAGCAGGGGGCCAGCGTTCTCAGTTTGTAAACATCCTCAGCCTGTGCAAGAGGAGGACAGGGAAATGGTGTGGGTGTAAAGGACTCACCTTAGGGCGGGTAGACTGCATACAATATGAGGGAAGAAAAGAGGCTTACTCTCCTCTTTTTGCTCTCGTTGCTTTTTCTGTCTTCTGCCTCCTTGAAGTGTTGCCCCTGTGCCATGCCACTGTGCCCTGGAGCCTGTTGAGTATGGACTGAAACCTCCACAAACTGTGAGCTAAATAAACCTTTCCTTCTTTAAGTTTTGGCATCAGGCATTTTGTCTCAGCAATGAAAGAAAAGTAACTAAAACAAAAACCTATTTCCTTGGGCTTGTATCACACATTTCACAAATACTCTGTCCAGAAATGTGATTGTGAAGTTGGCTGTATTTCTTAATTTATGAAAGATTTAATTTAGAAAATTTGAAAATAATATAATTGTTCTCCAAATGTTGAAATGATATTGCCTACTTTTGCCATATTTGTTCCAGCACTAGCTGAATTTCCTTTGTACCCTCCCTCGTCCCCTCTCCAACCTCCTCTCCCTTTGAGGTAACCAGCATCCTGGATTTGGGGTTCCTTTTTATTAATTTATGTATTCATGTGGGTTCATTACCTTCATTTAACTGATGAGTAATCTGAGGCATGGAGCAATTAAATATCAAGCCCAGGGTCATTCCATTGTAACTAGAGGAGCAAACATTGGAGACTCTCGGGCTCAAAGCCAAGTCCTTCACCACGAGGCTGTGCTCATCTCCCTGAAGGCCTGTCCAAACCATTCCATGTCCTAATTTTGATTGTTATCCCTGAATTAAGTAAATTTCTCTTCTTAACTGTATCGTCCTGGAAAAGCATGACATCACTGTACTTTATTGTCATCTATTCTGTACGTCTCTTCACATCTAACAAAACTGCTTATCTTTTCCCCCTAGTATTCAGTGATATTTGTTTTTCTGCTGTGTCATTGCCTATGCTTTTTGCTCTGGTGGGAGTGTCCTCCTCTCCCAAATTCTATAGGTCAAAAGTCATACCACTGCTGCGTAGTTACTCTGCTGGAACGCACTGTTCATTCATTAATTTATTCATGACAGATACAGATAACGATGTGCAGGTGACAGGTGACCGAGTGCTGTCTCCCTCCATGTGAACGTCCTGTCACTTACCAACCCAGTAGCAAGCCATTTTTCATCTCTTCCCCCAACATTTTGTCATATTTTATAGCATTTCTACACATGATTACCCTCTTCTATGTGGTAACTTTGTCTTTTTATTACCATGAGCGTCTATCACAGTATTTTATGCATAACTGGTCCCCTGTAATGATCATTAAATTGAATCATGCACTCAAAATCTGAATGTCTTAGGAAATGCAGGAATTGTGAAAGATGGTAGTATTTGTTTTTAATTTACTTTCATCTTTTAAAAAACACTGAGAACACAGTCTTTCTTAGATGAGTACAGACAGCCCTTTCAAAACACCCAGTACTGTGGCCCACGTACTTGATATCCAGTATTTCTCCATCTAGACTCCAAAACACAAAGGGAAACCTCTACTCTGACCTTCCACCCACAAAAAAAATGGCATTAACATCTTTAAAGCGAGTGGATTGAAAGCAGTTTGGATCTGAACAATGATATGCGACCAAATTTTCACACTGATACAATCTGATGTTATCTTCTACCACAGATGTTTTGTTCTGGGTTGGCTTGAATGATTATATGTTATTCTTATGGCCATCTAAAGCGTCACTGGAATGAAAAGGGTTGCTATCAATGGGTCTTTTCTTACAGTCACTGAGTTGCTGAGCAGCCTTGCTTGAGCTGGAATAATGGATATAGTGGATTCCACAGCTAATTCCATGCAAGTCTGATGCCTTTTTATACTCCTTTGCCTTCAACTATAACAGGATGGTGACTTTGAGACTATTCACTGCATAAAGCTAAAAATAAATCATGTATTAATGCTACTTATTATGAAAGAAAGGTATGCTTTATGATACAGAAAAAATTGATTCTGGGTAGAAATGCTTGGATTTATTTCTGTGATTGTGACACTTAATTTCACTGAGCCAGGTGGATTAACTAAAGAATGAAAAGCGGGGGAATCTGAAATCAGAATAAAAGTTCCAGGCTGCTTCACTTTATTCGACTCTACACGCATGGACATGGGTGATCCAGACACAAGCAATTTCCTCTTAATTATTCATCCTCCTAGAAGCTGAACAGACTAGAAATGTGCCCAGGTATGTTGTGAGGAAGTAATCAAATCTCTACCACAGGGACCCTCCTCATCCTGTGTGCCATCCTCAAGTGTGGCGACACAGGAAAACTCTGAGGTTCCTGCCTGAGGAGCACCTTGCACAACTGCCTTGGGGCTCCCTCATTCCCGCCCCGCCTGAGGTGCACCAGTGAGCAGCCTTCTAGCGGTGATGCAAGTTAGGGCGGTGACGCTCAGTGGGTACCCACGGTGTGCCTGACTTATGCTGGGTTTCACTGTTACACGGTCTGAGCTCTGGTGTTTGAAGTTTTCATAGTTGAATAGAAGTATAAGGAACTTTAAGATGCGATGTCATTATGAACCTTTGGTATAGGCAGCCTATCTCAAACACATATGTACCTTGTTCATCCACCACATCCATTCTTCAATCATGTATCTGTTCTGTATGTTCAGAGCATCTGATAATTTTAATTTAGATCATTCTAACTTTGGCAAAGTGCAACAGAGTTTTCTACCTGGGGCTTAATAAAAACAATGAAAAGAATTAACTAGCCTATTGAACCCACGCCTTACAATAGATTGGATACAATATGTTAAATAGATACAAGCAAATAAACATGTGAATATTCATTACATGTGTAGAAGCAGTATTTTTAATAACTAAACCATAGCTAATATGCAGATCTAACTAAAGTATAATTATATTGTGAGCAATCTTGTAACAGTGTTGTCTGAAAGAGTATCATTGGCACTGTAGAGTTGAATCTGTCTTAGTTCATCTCCTCAGTCCCTCTCATGCTCCAAATTTGTCCTTTGCTATGCTGTTTCCTTACTTTTTCTTAAATTTTATTTTAAAGGGAATAAAACCAAACAAAACAAAACAGAATAAAGCAAATCAGAACAGAACAATGTAAGTGATACAGGACTTCAAAACAAGACAACAGGAAATCAACAATGGCTACCATGTCTCTCATTTGCTTGAAAATAGCTGTCCATGCCTTCACACATAATAAAATCAAACAAGACAAAACAGAATAAAACCAATCAAAAAAAAAAAGAATGAAAGCATTATAGGACTGCAAAACAAGATGGTAGGATGTTTTCTTACCTTTTTATAGCAAGTTTGACATACTATTACAGAGAGTTATCATTCTCTTTTTCTTGAGGTTCAGGTTTTAAGTCTTTGTTAGCAACTTCACTATAACCCCAGCTCTTACTGGTCTTGATTTACTATTGCACAGATGCATGCAGCTCTGGGCCATAGGATGCTTCTCCTCCAGTGTCTCTTCTGCACTACTGTCTGTGGCAGGTCTGGGATCCTCTGCTCATACCTAAATATAATGGTAAAGGGGTTCTGGATCTCAGGAAGAAAAGAATGACTTCTAAGCCAAATGAGGCCTGAAGGGTTGCTGTGCTGATCCTCATTCCTGGAGTTTCTATGAGGAGACTATCCACCACATTCATGGGAAGCTTGTGCTATGATCAAGATGTGAACAAAATGTCACAGGAAGACAGAGGGAAAAAGATGAATCCTGAAATAGTAATGATGTTTAATGGAAATGATTAGAAATTTTGGCCTCAGAGGGAAAGTATCAAAGGGCATTGCCAAGATAGGAAACAGTAGGGGCAAATACAGTAAGGGTTTGGTTTGTTTGTTTGTTTGTTTTAAGTGAATGGCATGTTTAGAGAAGGAGTTGTGGGTGTGGGCTGAGATGAGTTTCTAGAGGACCTTAGATGTTATGACAAGGATTTCAGATACACACATAAAGAATCTATTTATAATACATATGCGCTGGGAGTTTGGTTCAGTGGCTTAAGCGCCTGTCTGGCAGGTGCGAGGTTGTGAGTTTGATCCCCGGTGCCACATACTGACACACACACACAAAAAAATAATAATACATATGCTTTGACTTCTGTGTAGGTGCATTCTAACATGATCTAATTTGCTTTTCCCAAAGGAGATTGGCTGCAGTATCCTAGAAGGCCAGGAGGTGAGGGGCAGGGGCAGGCTGACTAGTCAGGATCACAACGGAAACCCAAATAAAAGACAAAGATGACCTCAGTGGAAAACATAGCACAGGAAACAGGGAAAGTCATTGTGCATATGGACTGAAGAGATTCGAACAAACTGGATGAAAAGATGAAGACAGCATAGGAGTCAAGGCTGCAGTTAAGGTTTCTAAACTGGGTGCCTGGGTAGATGGTGAAATCATTTTTTTCAGGTTAGAATGATAGGAGCTGGGTATCCTTTTGCTTTGGGAAGATATGGAGAAGGGGAAAAGTAGAGATGCCAGTCTGGTCTAGAGTGACCCTTGGCTTACGGCCCAGCCTCTGGTCAACTCCTATCTAAAGCAGTATCAAGGGTCAAGTTGGCCAATAAGGGGGGTCAAAGTCAAGCCAGGTATGGGAACAAGAATATACCTGAAGCATGGGACACCCCTGCAACAACCAGCACCTTCACACCAAGCCATTTGAGTTGATAAACTGACCATTCTTTCTTCTTTCTACGAAAAGTGGCAGATGTTATTATTGACCCAAAATCTTCACCTTTTTCTGTACCTACACCTTTTGCAATGTATCTTCACAGTGGTTCCCATGAAGGATGGAGTGTACTTTCCTTTCCCTTAACTTTGAGTTTGGCCAATGAGAGGTCGATAGATCCGAAGCAGGCAAGGGATTGGCGTGGACTTGTGTGGTAAACCTTGGCCTTCTGTGTCTCCCTCAACACTATGCTTTCCCTGGGGTAGATACTGCCTGTTTACCCAGTTTCCCAACAGCAAACACTTGCAAAGCATAGCTAGACTAGCAGATACGGCTTGAAGCCAAGCCACTGAAGCCTACATGAAGAATTATTTTATGCCGCTGGGTTTTGGTGTCTTGTTAAGCAGTGAAAACTAACTGATAGAGTCAGCAAGTGAACACTGCGTTCAAGAGTGATCCTCTGGAATCCCTTTCCACTCTCTCCAGCTCCCCAAGGATGACGAGAGTCCATCACAGCCCATGGCTTGGCAAACGCTGCTCTGAATGGCCGCTGCGGCAGGCAACAACTGAAGTCAAATCTATTCACATTAATTATGTGACCTTTTATAGATTTTCAGCCACCATTTAACAAAATCTACTTCTGATAAAGAATAGCATTGTGCTTGTGCTTTATAAAACCCTAGGAACAGAAATTTCATTACTAGTGGTGGATTTTTTTAGACTGTAATTACTCCTAAATCAAGAAATGCTTGCTATGTTCCAATCTCAGTTTCTTATTCAAGTCCTAAAGCTTAATTTTCTTTACTTTAGCAGGGACAGAGGGAGGAGTTACAGAGGAGTCCAATTTTGTTTTCTGGGGATGTAGAATATCTTGTCAGGTTTTCGATTTTAAATTCTTGAAGGCAAGTCTTAGGCAGACCTTTGGACTTTGTTTCCCCAGGTAAACAATGCAAACTCATTTAACATTTCCCCAGAGGCTCTATTTGCCAATTATTTGATCATCTCTCTGCTCTTTTCTGAACCCTTTTCTACTGGGTTGTATTTCTTCTAACTCGTAAAGGCCAAATTTGACATGGTTTTTACATTTAAACTGGTGCCAAGAATAATCTCTTTGTACTTGGATCTCTGAGAAAGTGCCCAGACACCCTGGGGTTGGGGTCACAGTCACCTCATTTTTATAGAGGATCGCTACTTTCCATGGGTTTTCCTGGCTCCCCCTGATACTTTCCATCCCTATCTTTGGTACTGGTTTTCAATATTCAAAATTTTAATTTGCATTTTGTCCCTGCCTTGAGCACTCTTGGCTTTTCAGACTGTTCTTTAGTTTCTCATTCCTTCTGCTAAAACCATGTTATATGTAATCTAGATTCATAATTTCAAAAACTAAAGGCAAGAGAGTCGCATGTTGTAATCGGCATGAACACACACCATTCTTGTCAGACTAATCAAACATAACATTCACATTGTTAAATCTGCCATAAGGTTGTGCCTTACCTAAAGTGAAAACTGCAAAATGACACTCTTTCTCATTTTTGCAAAAGAGCCCCCACCCACGTGTGCAAAAAAAGAGAGGAAAACTAATAGTCACCACAGCCACAGTAATTATAATAACTAACACATCGTGACTATGACCAACGTTCCAAGCAGGATGCAGTTTTCATATCTTATGTTAGGCTGTCTAAAGAAAGTCTCATAGATGAGGAATTAGTGCAACTGAGTTAAGGAAGTGATCCCCGTGCAGACCAATAAGGGAATGGAGAAAGAGTGATAGTAAAGAATAAACGGTAAGCGATTTCGGGCAAAGGCCCACCTCGCAGAGCTCCAGGCTTCAGGCCAGGATTTCAGTAGTCCCCGGAGCTCACCATGGTCTGTACCCTGTTGTCCTTCAGGGATGTGAACTCCCAGGCACTTCTGGTTCTGAGTTTCCAGGCAAAAGAACTCTAACAACCTGGGCTGGTCATCTAGAAAGATACTGACGTACTGTTCTTTGGAAACAATGAAGCCAAGAGAAGAATGCACAGAAATACTGAAAAAGACCAAAAAGGATTGGGGTGGGGACTCATGTCGCTATAGCTCAGTATCTCATTTGTCCTCATCATAATTTTATAATGTGTGTTCTTTAGTTGAAAAAGCTAAAGCCCAGATAAAGCAATGTGCCTGACAGGTCGACCAGTGGTAGATCAAGAATTCAGAACAGATATTCTCATCCTGGAACTCATGCACTTTATGCAGTTGTACTTGTTCA
>RJWM01025655.1:0-29057 GCA_004363535.1 Dasyprocta punctata | reverse complement strand
AAAAAAAAAAAAAAAAAAAAAAAAAAAAAAAAAAAAAAAAAAAAAAAAAAAAAAAAAAAAAAAAAAAAAAAAAAAAAAAAAAAAAAAAAAAAAAAAAAAAAAAAAAAAAAAAAAAAAAAAAAAAAAAAAAAAAAAAAAAAAAAAAAAAAAAAAAAAAAAAAAAAAAAAAAAAAAAAAAGAAAAAGAAAAAAAGAAAAAACGATACTATTTAAAGAAATAAAAAGACAAACCTCTAATTGAGAGAAAACTTTCTCAATGTGTGTAACCAACAAAAGATTAATAACCAGACCAGCCAGACAGCAAAGAACAAGAAATGTGTTTCACAGAAGATGAATTACAAATGTTGCCAATGAACATGAAAAAAAAAAGTCTCATCATTACCATTAATAATAGAAGAGTAAATTCAATTCATAGCAAGAGACTCCATGTAACATCCTCCCCATCCATCCCACTGGCAAACTGTTAAAATCGTAATATCCAATGTTAGCTTGAATGTGGAGAACCCAGAACTCCAACACAGCTAATGAGACTACAAACCAGGGCAACACTGCAGGGTGCAGATGACATGACGCGGAATCGAAGCTGAGCACCTGTCTGCCTGGCCTTTCCATGCTTAGCTGCAGACCTTTTAGCTGCAGTTCTCAAAACCTTTGGCCTCAAAACATCTTTATACTCTAAAAAAAAGTTTGCTTATATGGTTATAAACATTGATATTTGATGTATTAGAAGTTAAAACTCAGTGTTTCAAATATATTCCTTTTTTTTTTTTTTTTTGGTGGCACTGGGGTCAAACTCACAACCTCGCACCCTGCCAGACAGGCACTTAAGCCACTGAGCCAATCTCCAGGCCCTAGTTTTTTTGTTTTTTTTTTTTTCTTTTTCTTTTTTTGAGGCAGAGTTGCACTATGTAGCTCAGACCAGCCTTGTGCTTGCATTGTAGACCAAGCTGGCCTCGAACTCACAACGCTCCACCTACCTCAGCCTCCCGAGTGCTGGGATTAAAGGCTTGCACCACCACGCCCGGTGCTTCATATATATTCCATTTAAAACAATAAAAAGTATATGTTATCGTAAATATTTTTATAGAAAATAATCCTTTCCAAAAGAAACAAAATTTAGACAACTTAGAATGACTTTCTCTCACATTTTTCCAAATCTGGTAAAACAGAAGAAGGATTCTCCTATCTGCTTCTGTATTCAATCTGGTGAAATACTACACAGCACATGTACTCTGAAAAACTCCGCTGTATAGAACATGAAAGAAAAAGTAAAGTGAACATCTTACTCTTATTATTATAATTTCCATTCTATGGACTCCATGATAAAAGATGGGAGGACAGTTCTCCAGGGGTCTCCAGACCACATTTGAAAACGATGTTCAAAAACTGCACTGTATTTGTATAATGTATACAATGCTCACTACAGCACTATAACAACAACAAAATTGGGAGCAACCTAAATAGTTATCAAAGAATGAGTAAAGTTTATTTACACTAGGGTATACTACACAGCAATTTAAAACAAACTAGAGAAACACGAATCAAAGTAACACCTCAAATGCTGTTCTCAAAAACAAGTTGAAAGATAACAATTTACATAAAAGAAATTTTCTTAAGTGCATAATTTATATAAACTTGGAATATATTTAAAATAGTGCTAATTCTAACTAATGGATAAATGCTTAGCTAGTACTATTATGAGACAATGCAAGGCAAATATAATCAAATAACTCCGCTTATTGTACAGTCTTTAAAAAAAGAAAAAACTGAAGGGTGTCAAAATGTTAGTATTCGTCAGAGCTAGGGGACAGGTCTCCTGAATGTCAGTTGGTCTCTTGTTTCTCTTCCCATATCAGAAACAACTCACGATTTAAAAGGAGAAAAAAATAATTGCTTTATTTAGTTTTAGAAGATAGAAATCTCTCATCTTCTGATACTATCAGCCCAACTACATTAGTTTCAATTTTATTTTAGCCTAATGTTAAATATGCTTCTAAAATATTTCCATACAATATCCTTTATACAAATGAGTTTTTGTTAAAATTCAAACACTAAGATAACTTTTAGGTTCTTTTTAATGAATTAAAAGGTTATCATAAAAATTAGGAATCAAAAACCCTGGTATTGCTTAATAACCTACTGTTAATAACAGAAGAGATAAACAAAACAAAACAAAAACCAAAGACCTGTGAACAACTTGATGTTAAAAGACCCCGAAAAAGTTTTCCCTTCTAAAACCATACTAAGATATTAGCAATCTGTAGTTGAACAGGTAAAGAATTAATGATTTTAGTAAAAAAACCACAAACTAATGTAAAATGTGGAAAGGTATAAATTTGTCCCGCTGTGAGATTACTTTTATAAATATTATGACATGAGAAAATGGCAACAAGCTGTCAATTTAATGCAACTAATTTTTTTCCAATTAATTTATATTCCGGCACACATTCCCGTTTTTACTGAAAGCATCTGCCTATTTAAATAAAGCACTATTTTCAGTACTCCTACCTACTCTGCTCTAAATTGTTTAAAAAAGATCTGTTAAAACTTAAATAAGACCATAAACTCAGAGATTTTACACACACAAATTTATTTATTCTGCCAGTTTAACACTTACTCTCAAGGGAGAGGATGGTGAGAAAACAAAGTAAAGCTTTATCCCATTGCTTTTTTACCTTCCTAAAAAAAAGTCAGACTATTTACTTTGAATTTCCAATGAAAAAAGGCTCAAGCTGTAAGGACCACGGGTTTTTTAAAAAAATGAGATAGCTTCAAGATTTAAAGACTCTACTTTTAAATTTTTATTAATAACTTTTTTAAAGAGTACTGTACTACTACTACACTGCGTTGAGATCAAGCGTTAGCTTCTTACATTTCTAATCAAACTTCACTTTAAAAAACTGTCATGTTCTCATGAACTTCTAAGACTTGCTATTCATTTTTTACTTTTTAATAAACTCATAAAAGACACTTAGTGTATACCAGGCATTATTAGCTCCATCAAATCTTACAAAAACCCTCTATGCTAGGTACTACCATTCTGATTTCACAAGTAAGGAAAACGAGGCCCAGATCATAAAGTAACTTGCTCAAGGTTCCAAAAGTTATAAACAGCACAGAAAAGATTCAAACTCAAAGAGTACATGCCCCTGTGAAGTCGTACTTTTTAAAAAGTTTCCACTAGTTCAGGTTTTTCATGTGATAGTTTTAAACTGTTGGCAACTGAAGCAATCTGTTTTTTTCTTCAATAATAACGAATTAACCTGTGCAAGATGCAGGCGGGGAGGGGGGGGGACCAGTGACCATGGTTATCAAATTGGTGCAGGGAAAAAAAGAATGAAACCAGAGCACAGGAAACAAGAAAGGAGGCACAGGACAACAGGCTCTTAAGACCAAAACATCTAGAGGTGACCAAGACTATGCAAGTAGAGGAATGTGGAAGTGCGTGACTGTCATCTGAACCTCAGCAAGGGCAGCTCGAGAGGAAAAGGAAGATCCTAGGGAGCCAGAGGGCCTTGAGAGGTCTGCAGGGCTTGTGCAGGAAAGGGAGGAAGGTGGCAGGAATGAGGAAAGGCAGGTTCACAGCATCGTATCCACTGCATGTTTGACACAGGACTCATGGAAGCAGAAGCAGTGCCACACAGGATCTAGGGCACCTCATTTAGGATGTCCTCTTGGTTAGAAGGTGAAATCGTCACTCACGTGACAAGCATGTGTGCCTGTGCTCTCTTCATTCTGGGGAGTGATCAACTGGTCAGATCCAAAGGTGACAAAAGCCTCGTTTTCAATACAAGGAAGTCATTTTTACATTCCATGAACATGTTTAAATGCATTAATGTAAAGAATTACTAGGAGACTAGTATTAAGTGCCTAAAAAAGTTTCAAGCCCTGTATATTTATACACATTTAGATTTAGGCATTTAGGATTCAACGGAGTTTTAAATTAAAACTTAAAAACTTATTGGCAAGTCTACTACTAGCAAAGTACAACCTGACCCAGGAAAGGATCGGAGGAATGTGTCTGTCCCACCCATTTCCGCCTGCCTGGTGTGGGGATCTGGGATCCACAAAGCTACTTGGAGGGTAGATTCATAGCTACCACACTGACACTACCACACCAACAAAGGAAACTTGCAAAGACTTTTGATAGGGTAAGATGGAACCAAACCTTTGGGAAGAGTAGGATTGGACAAAATACCCTGAGGTAGAATCGGGCTTGTGGGACCCAGAGAGTATGAGGAGAAGACAAGTGCCTCCAGAATTGTGTTTTATTTATCATTTAATGAGCATCTGCAAAACAACTGCCTTTGTGATTCTTTATTAGTACGTGTTTGCAGAAAATAATGACTATATTCATGGTGGGGAGTGGGTATACTACATAACACATCTTAGTTCTTTTTTCATTCCCTCACTTTATCTCCTGGTCCTTTTGCCTTCTGCAAAAGATTAGCTCCCCTTTTCCTATTGTCGACCTTTTATTTTACTCTTTAATTATACTTTTGGTTTCTCATATAAGAGAAACCATGCAATATTTAAGCTTGCCTGTCAGATTTCTTTCACTTAAAATTATGGTGTATTCATTTTCCTACAAATGACTAAAGTTTATCCTTTTTAATGGTAGAATAATGCTCCAATGTGTGTAAACATCACATTTTCTTTATCCATTCGTGTGCTGGTGGATGTACAGGCTGCTTTCCAAACTTAGCTAGCAGGAATTGTGCTGCTATAAACATGGATGTGCACAGATCACTGTGACATGATGTCTTTACTCTTTTAGGAAGGTACGTAGAAGAGAAATAGCTGAGTCAAGTGGAATTTCTATTTTTATTTTTTATTTTTTTGATACCAGGAATCAAACTCATGACCTTGTGCTTGCCAGGCAGGCACTTATGCCACTGAGCTATATCCCCAACCCCTTTAATTTTTTGAGGAATCTCCATACTGATTTCTACAGTGGCTGTACTAATTTACATTCCCACCAACAACACAGAAGGATTCCTTTTTCCCTTGCAGCCTGGTCAGCATTTGTTATTATTTTCATGATGTAGCCATTCTTTTTGGGGTAAGATGGAATCTCAATGTTGTCTTAATTTCTAAGAACTGCCTTTCCTTCATGTCTTTCTCCATTTAAAAATTCATTTAACAGGTAATACAAGATAAATGGTCTTTTTCAAAAGTTACAAAAAAGTAGCTAGTGAAGTCTCCCTAACAAGAATCATCCCCAGCGTGTCCTTCCAAAAACAACTTAAGAAAATGAATTTACTTTTTTATTTTTAATGGCCACACTAGGGATTGAACCCAGGGTCTTTACCTTGAGCTACACCCCCAGTCCTTTTTGTTTTGTTTTTTGAGGCAGGGTCTCAGTAAGTCACTAAATTGCCCAGGCTGGGTTCAGAGATGCAATCCCACGTCCCTCTGCATCTCTTTAAATTTTAGACTTTCTTCTAATCCTGCCTAGCATTCCAATGTAGTGATTCTTAACTAAATACCCATAACATAATATGATTTTCTATGTCCTACCCATAAAATTTGTACTGCAAACATTTGTACTTCAAAATCTAGGTCAGAGTTCCAGGTGCATAGAAGACTACAGATTTAAAAGAAAAAGCCTGGATTAGGTATATGTCCCTTATTGTCTCACAGGACAGAATTGTTCTCTATATCCCACCAAACTACTATTGAGTCAAACAGTGAACTTATCTACTAAAAGTCTATTTTAAAGAGGCCCCTGGATACACGTAGTCACATATATATAAACGGGACCCTCTGAATCACAGCTACCTTATATACTGTGTGTCAAGTTCAGCTGTGCTGTTCAGCTATGCTTTCCCAAAGGAAGTTCAGACACCCAGAGACAGTGCGTAAGGCAATTCTCTCAGACACAGGAAAAATTAGAACTTGGCGACAATTTTACTTTCACCTTTCAAAATTTATATTACGGGAAGCTTTATCATATACACAATCTATTAACGTACCAGTACAAGTATACAACTTAAGAGGACATATTGGGAGTGCACTCTACACTGAAATGTTTTGTTAATAAAGAAATATAATAAATAAGTCTAGAGAAACACACAGTATATAAGGTGTTTACTTCCAAAATAAACATTCTGTTGAGTTTCTAAAATACAAAGTGTTGATATTGGCAGAAATGACAGAAAAAGTAAATTGCAAAGAGAGAGATGAATGTTGCTTGCAACCATGTTGCTGCTAAAAGTGACTGAAAATGAAGTACCTGTATCACAGTTCAAGGCATGGGCTCTGAAATCAGACTGTCAGGTTCAAATCCTGATTTCATGTTTTCCTTTGAGGAAGACTAAACAACATCCTATAATGGGCCCTGTTCAAACATCTGTAGTATCAGCAGCCCGAAATATTACCAACAATTATTAAGTAAAAAGAACACTATTTCACAAACATTAGCTTTCTATAATAATGGGAAAGAAGAGAGGTATGAGTCATGTTTTAACTCAACATGACCTTTCAAAAGATGATTTTTGGACCTGAAATGCATTTAAACAAATAGCTTTTCTCTGTTCTGCACCGCCCGACCCCCACCCCCGCCAACTCCCCTTAATATCGCTCTGAAGACTGTTTCGTCTTCGAACAGCCAATGTAAATTAAACAATGCCAAATGGACAGAGAAATAACTGTATACAGTGCATCCTCTTCTAGGGTTTGCTTCTATGTGGAACATGTTTATATTCTGACTTTTTGTCTTTTTAAAAATTAAGAAACAGTTTTAAACAGTAGCAACTGGATTTTTTTTTTTTTTAGTTTCCAAACATATTAAGCTACACATGGCAGAACCTATTGCTGAAACATTTATAAATGCTACAACTGTGTTTATCTTTGATTTTTTTTAGATTGTTTTGCTTTCATGTAAGCCATGACCTGAAAATTTTAGCTCAAATTCTTTCCACAAAATAATTACATAATGGTACCGTCTGAGTCATTTTGAATTTCTCAGACACAAAACTCACTCCCACAAAATAAAGATAATGATCAGCATTGTAGTGAGATTTTTATAGCAGGGTTTATCATTCCAGTTAGATAGTATGGGTAAGACTGCAAAGCACAAGAAAGGGACCAAAGACAATCGTAATTCACCCAACTCAGAAAAATTGCTGCATATGTTTCTATTCCACTGCTTCCTCTCAAGCAACAGATACAAAAATACAGAGTTTTCTTGCACTGAAAAGGAATCAAAGAGAAAAAAGTTGGGAATTCTGAAGACAAAAAGTACAAAAGTACTTTTCTTTAGGCCAGCCTTTTAGACTATATCAAGCACCTTGGTGGAACACATAAAGCATGCACAATATGTTAATATAAATCACACAAAAATGTTAATGTGCTATACCACTACGAACAAGACCAAATTTATAAGGCCAAGCCCTGCTACATTTAGTATGGACCGTCTTCTCCTCTCACCTTCCTCATCTATTGAACTAAAAAGATCACACACACAATCTATAAGACAAGTTCTTAGATCTAGAGAGTAAGCTGAAGACACAGTAATTTCTTTTTTCTTAAAAAAAAGAAATAAATGGAAGGGGTTGATGCTCAATAAATATTTGCACAGTGAGTGAATGAGCCTAGCACCTTATTTTCCAATTTCCACAATTCCTTCTAAGAGGCCCTCCTGGGTCCTAGCCTGCTTCTGGTGCTGTGACTTAGGACACTTCTAATACAGACGCTGCAAGTCAATCACCTAAATCTCCTTCACAGGCTTCCCCACCCGGAACATCCCATTAATCCCCAACCCCCACTGCAGAGCTTCTCCACCGCTCCTACTTCCAGGAGATGACTTTCTTAAGGGATCATAAAAAACCTCCTAACTGACATATTCGATGGTCTCCTGTTGGGATCTGCATAGTTGAAAGAGAAATACTGTACACTCGTTTTCTGAACACAGCTACGAACAAAATCTTGACAGCTGGAAATTTACTGGAATCCATGGAATGAGATGTTTAACAATAAAAAAAAAAAACTCAATATTTTCTACTCTCCCATCAAGACATAGCACATCAGTGTGTAGACTCAAATGAAAAACTTAAAAAACTCTCTTACATGAACTCATAAACAGCCTGATTCTTAGCATAGGCAGCAACAGAAAAGCATCTAACACTTCGGTCTTTTGTTTAGGTGGTTTTACCGCACACCTTCCCTTCAGACACCGTGTAAGCTAATCAAGGGAGCCTTCGCATGTCCCACAGAATTTTCCTTCTCTCTCTTTCTCTCCCAGCCTCGCTAGTTTGTTTTTCTCCCTTAACCTCTCTTCTCTTGAAGCACAAAATAATACAGGCAAGGGGTAGAAGGGCCACTATTTCAAACCCTTTGTTCCCATTTCAACCCCTAATGCAATGCACTCAACACTGTTACTAAAATGAATAATGCCCTCTACCATTCTAGTTTAAGAATCACAATTATCATCTCTAACTCAAAACATTTTTAAAATCTTCTCTAAAATTATGTTGTTATGTTCAAAACTAAAATAATGGCTTCAATATTTTAGCCATTGTCATGACTGATGTAATTCACTTTGGGAGGATTTAAAACTATCATGTGAATCTCTAATAGCCAAAGACTATACTGTCTCATTAATTACAAAATCCTGGTGCTCTCAGCTACAAATTATAACTTGAAAGGATGTGAAATTTATTACTGTGCAACATGACTTCACTTAACTCCTAAGTGGAACTGCTACTTGAGCAAATTTCTTATGTCAGCTCTCTAAAAAGTCAAATACTAGATTTAATTCCATAAAACACAATAAAATGCTGTTCCACAAGAAAATTTTGTATTTCTACAAGAATGCTATCAACTAAATCTTGTCTTCAACACACAGCCACTGCTTCCTCTTTATACTATCCTGAGGGCCTTAAAATATTAACCTACTTATCCCTGTAACCTTAATGCAAAACACCATTAATGCAATAACATGTCGGTGTGGTGAGCACACTGCTTGTTACATAAAAGAAATGCTTAAATTCAATCAAAAAATTCATTGACATTTTCCCAACCAATTAAATGCATCTGAGAGGCGCATAATGTAGTAAAAGGGTATCATAACTTTGAGTCAGTTGCACAAGAGAACCATCGCCGCTAAAATAAATTTCTTTAGGCGTTGGTTGGCAACCATGTGCCACAGGAAGTAAGAGTTAACAACTGGATGCTTTGTCTGGTAATAACCTTTAGGGGCCACACAAAGAGAGAAAGTTCTTAATAATAAAGGGCATATGGAGGTGAGCCCGGTAAATCAACCAACATAATTCTTTAAAGCTACACCTACTCTCACAGGTCACAAAACGAGACAATTAAAAACATTTTCATAGCAGGTTCTTGGGAAGCCAATTTGTCTACTGCCCTTACTACTTTGCCATTAATTGTAGGGAACCTACATAAATCATTTGAAACAAATTTTTAATTTAATTCAAATTAGAACAAGGCTTAGTCCTTCTCATACTGTATCTAACAGAGATGAAGAATGTTTACTTATAATCCATCAGTGAAGAAAAATTCTTCAACAGGGGGATATTTTCAACTCTCCTTCAACTATTACTTCTCATGACAAATAACTTTATTCTCTTAATGTCCCACCTGTACAAGCTCTAACTTTCTAATACTTTACATGAGATACTTAAGTCTCCCTTGCAAATTCTCTATATTCCCTTTAGATTGGAATAATCAAAGGTAGAGAGAGTCGTCTAAAAAGATTTGACAGTTGAGAGAAAGATTAGGCCATAGTTATTGCCCATTAAACTTTAATTTATGCATCTGTAATATGCTTGCTGTATAAGGTATGGCTCTGTACTTGTGGCTTATATATTGATTTTGAACTGTGGATCTTTTATTTCTACAATGCAGAAAATCAATTCTTCTATATGTCACATTAAGTAGTTAATTGTTCTCCCAAATTGACTGCTCTACCTATGACCCTATATAATTTGCTACTTGTCAGTTTATGAAAGTAATATGAATTGCTTTTACTTCATTTTTAATTTCACTGATTTCAGTGAAGACTGAGTAACACAAGATCTCACAAGGATGCCTATATAAAACTATTAATTTCCATAGATTTTATTCCAAGTTAGTAGTGATTCAACTCTGTCACCTACTGTAAACCCCTTTTAATAAATTCTAAGTTAGGAACGCTAGCCTTTCATAAGTGACATGTCAAGCTTTATTTGCTTGCTGTAGGATGCAGAGGGAGGTAGAGTAGATGCCAAGAGGTTTTTCATTTTAGCTTCTTTCCAGACTCCAACAGCTTTCCCAGGTCACGATAAGCTCAACACCTAAAGGTTTTACCATTTTAACCCGAACTGACAGAAAACAAAGTAATAATATTAAAAATTATTAAAATGTATTCCTCTGATAAAAACAAAAGTACGAGAGAGAGAGAGAGAGAGAGAGAGAGAGAGAAGAAAACTATCAGCAAGGGAAGAGTCCCTTTGTAAAAGGAGGAAAGATAACCTTTGTCCATCTGTTTGGTCTGGTACCCTGTCTGGCGCCATCTGCGGTCATGTCCCCTGACCCTCGAAAATCACTGATGCCTGAACCAGATGATTTCCCTACCGGACTGTAGGTGCCTGGTTTTCTAATTTAACCACCAAAGTATGAGGTTAAGGTCATAGGCTTAAACCTCATGTAAGTCAATGGACACGGGTTGCAGAATCAAAGACTTGCCTTTTAACCCTAACCCGTTATAAATACCACCACGAGAGAAGATATAAACCAACAATGCAAACCCATTACCATTATTGGAAAAATAAAGAGGTAACCTGTGAGTTAGAACAAATCTCATTTCACAACTCCTTGATGATCTTGGACTTGAAGTACAGACAAATACAGGAAACCAAGTTCTGCTACATAATGGTTCTGTATATGACCTTGGACAAGTTAATTTTCCAAAGCGGTGAAGGTAAAACACATTAAGGGTCTTGAGAATAACTTGATAATGTAAGGAAGTAGCGCAGGTTGTACCACCCGCAGCTCTTTCTGGAATTAAATCTGATAGACTTTCCTCTTCGAAGGACTTTTGGACTTATTAACAAGGCATACTCTTGGACTTACAACCCACCACTCAGACTTACAACTTTTTTTCTCTGTGCAGTTCTGTACATCTTGTTGACAGAGCTTCAATGTCTTTTTCATTCAGTACACCTTGTTTACACAGTACAGACACTCATTTGACAACCCAGTTCTGTTCCTGCAACAAGGTCATTAACTCAGTTGGTCACTAAATGAGGAATTGCATGTAGTATGTCCATTACAATATGGAAAACAAAGAGGAAACTCCAACTGGATGACTTTGCTTTTACTTGCATAACTCGTACATGCAGTCCTACAATGTGTAACAGATATAAAACTTCAGTACTGTACAGTAAATCACAAAGATTACACTACTATATAACCAAGGTGTACTGTACAAAAAAAAAAGACACTGAGACTCTTATCAACAAGATGTACAGAACTGTACCAAAATAAAAGGTAGGTCTTAAATCCGAGTAGCCGGTGATCAATTTGAACAGTCGTTAAATAGGCTGCTGAATGAGATACTTCTGTGCTGTAATCCTTGCTGATTATACTGTACAGTATGGTAGCTTTATATTCTGTTATTCATTACAACACTGCTTATAACGGTTATGGAAACAAAAGAAAAGTCATCAAGTTGGAGTTTCCTTTGACCACTTCTTTGTTCTGAGTACAGTAATCTACACACTATATACAATTCCTTAGTTAGTGACCAATTCTTTAATGACTTTACTAACTCAGTCTTTAAATCAGGAATATCTGAAGTGACGAGGACAGGGGTGCAATTCGGCCTATCCATGTCCCAATCCTGTTACAGCGTAACGGCTGTGAAACACCAGGTAAGTGACAGCCCCATCTTCTTCACAGGGCTAAAATAATCAATTAAAGCATTTAGACAGTGCCGGTGCACAACAAATGTTAACAAATGATAGGGTTTTTTTTTAAGCTATTAATAAGATCAGGAACTATTAAGGTACTGTCATCACTATGTCTTAACCAACAATTTTTCAAAGCATAGTCAGGGTATCTGAATGAACTGAGATGTCTATTGACAAGAAAAAAAAAAAAGATATTAATATGTCCCACCATACGCTACTCAAAAAACCTCTCCAAAGGTACCAGATAACACATTCCTGGCCTTCTGGCTAAACTCAAGTGAAAAATGTTCATCTCTCAGTCAGATGACCCTGAAATGCATGTGAAAATTTAAAAATTACTGATCCAGTAGGTCTTGTGTTGTGTCTCCCCATGCTTACGCTTTACTTCACCAGGAAAATTACCCATTAACTACAGGGTTTTCCTTGGCACTTTTCTGGATACAGACATTAAACTGATAGGGCTGTATTTTCCAGGTTCATTCCTGATACATTTCTTCCCTAACAAAACTAATTTTACCTTTCCTCTCCTTTGGCCAGAGGTCAGCAAACTGTGGCCTTGTTCTGCAGCCAGCTCTGTACCACCCCAGCCTCCAGAAGGGGGTGTGTGTTTAAAGGTTGTACTTAAAAAAAAGATACAGAGAGCTATGGATGTGATTCAGACCTAGATGCTCACAAAATCTAAAATATTTATTATCTGGCCCTTCATAAGATAGTATGCCAATCACTTTGCAGTCTACAATGAAAAGTTTTTAAGTTGTGAGTCTCAGTATAATTTACTTCAAAACAAAAGAGGATTACAATAGAAAATATCAAAAAAGCACTGCACCTAGAAGACAGTATTGTTGTCAAAGCCTCAGTTACACAAATATAAAGCTAGGTACGTACCAGGATAAGGATCAAATGGAATTTGGTTGAGTCAAAAAGTTCTAAAGTCCTCCAGGGTAGAATGGAGGAATAAATAGTATAATCAGCTAACAAGCATTTATTAAAACCCACTGTGAGTGATTTCTATAGTAAATGTACGGTGCAGAACAGATAATCATATAAAAATACTACTCTGCTGCTTATGAGTTAACAGCTTACTTCTTCACTGCAAAACGCAAATTACATCTCCTCAGTGCACAGTGTACACTGTTGTAAGGAGAAAATGGAAATATTGGTGCAGAGCACCTCAGAGGATAACACGAAATATTTTAGTAATAGGAACATATTTTGCAGAACATATATAGCTTCGTTATCAAGTCTTCGTCCCTAGTTTTCCTCCAATCTGGGAAGAGTCTTTTTTTTCCCTTTGTGTGTGTGTGCATGGATATGCCAGGCGCAGAAAAGCTGTATTAGACGTCATTGCCTTTTCTATGTCATCCATTATTGGTTCTTCTCATCTATATAAAATATGTACTGTTTCTACATGATCTTTTTTCTGGTAAAACCATTTGATTAATTTTGTGCAGAAAGAGTAATTAAGACCATGACTACCCTACCCTGGCAAACACTGAAAAGTCCAAAATTAAAATGTTAAGTAACAATCTTCCCTCGCGTCGTCATAGAACACTAATTTGCAAGGTGTCTGTGGTTTTTTTAGACAAGCTAAAAATGCTTGAATTTTATAACCCATTTCAACATGCAATTTTTCAAAGAAACATCTTCCTAGGAAAGGACACAAGGAAATGAAATGACACTTGAAAATGTTTTCGTTATACGGAATGCACTGCAGACACACAAACCACAAGCAGTATAAATAAATAAAAGCTGGTGCAATGTTGCATGTATGTTTGACTTACACCACAAAGAGAGAACACTTGGCCTTTTGAACACCATGGTCTTACAGCTTGGGATGCCATAAAGATGGGATTTGGACATGTCGTGTAAATACTAGGGGCTGTAAACGTGCGAGTGTGCTGCGTGTGTTCGGGAAAGAGGGTTGTAAGCATAAGGGGTGGGACTTGCCAAAGGCAGCTATTTGAGAAAATTCCTTTTTCTTTCCCATTCATTCTTTCTAGCTTTAGTGTCTGGCATAGTCCTTACAATTACTCACTGGCTTTTCATTCTAAAGACAACCAACAAGCGTTCCAAAACTTCATACAATGTTTTTCACACACTTTTTCCCCGCTAAAAAGCAAAAAATAATTTAATATAAATATACATACATATATATATATATATATTTTTTAAAGCACTAGCCCATCCCTTCCTTCCAAAGACCCCATGCATGGGCTGCAAAATAAATGGGATCCTTTGTTGTGTATCCAAAAATAACACAATATGATACTGAATTGGAAAATAATAAATCACCGTTTCCAAGAATGTCACAGCTATTATCATCAAATTTTGTTCTACCCCCACGATACTGATTCCAAGCTCCTTTTGGAGAATCTACCGCCCTGACAATGTCAAAGCCAACCGAATTTAATCCTCTCCGCCTTTTCTCCGGACACCCCATTAATAAATTTAAGGGCTGAAAGAGGACGCTAAGTGGCTCGGCTTCCTTCACGCACAATGGTGTCCTCCAAGCGAAATAGCTCCAACCACAGCCAAAGTTGGCTCCCAGCAGATGCCCACCCCAACCCGCCCGCACTGCAGGGGGAAACTGGACCCGGCAGCGGGAGCCGAGACCTCCACTGTGCACTCCCGGAGTAAGGGAAGCCGCGCAGGGCACGAGGGGCGCGCGAGGAAGGTGGCGCGCGGGCGAGGCAGGCCGGCTGCCGAGGGGGTGGCAGGGGAGCGGGGGAGGCGGAGCGCGGGGAGCCGAGCCGCGGGCTCCACGCTAGCGCGGGCCAGGGCGCGCGGGGGCCGGGCTCACCGTTGAACGCCCCTGCGTCCGCGGCCTCCTCCTCCTCCTCCTCTTCGTTCTCCGAGTCGGAGCGCATGGGCTCCTCGGCGAAGTTGACCCCCTTGCTGGGGGTGCCGCCCCCGGCGTCCGCGTCCCCCCAGGTCCTGCCCTCATGGCCGAAGCGCGCGGCGCCCTTGCGCTCGTTCTCCTGCTGCAGGCGCGTGAAGTGCTGCAGCGCGAACTCCAGCAGGTCGGCGGGCTGGTGCCGCAGCACCTCCACCGTGAAGCCCTGCAGCAGCTCCGTCAGCCCCGCCGGGATCTCGATGCTCATCGTGCCTCCCGCGCGGCGGGCGCCCGGGCGCCGCCCTCGCCCCCTCTCCGCGGTCCGGCCGGGTTCGGGCCCCGCGGCCACCAGGCGAGCGCCAAGAGCGCAGGCGGCGCTACCGGCGGTGAGCGCGGCGCACTGGGCCCCGGCGGCCCGGCTGGCCCGCGGCTCCCGGCCCTTGGCGGCTCGGAGCGGCGGCGGCTGCTGAGCGAGCGCGGCCCCGGGAGGGCTGGCAGCATCTCCGGCTCCTCCCGCTGCCGCCGCGGCCGCGCCTCTGCCCCGCCCCCGTCCGCCCGCCGCGCGCGCCCACGTGACCCCGAAACCATGGCAACCCGCGCCGGCGCGCGCCGTGGAGCCCGGGCTGCTACAGAGGGTGTGAGCGGGGCTGCGGAGCCCCCCGCCGTCCACCTGTCCGCGTGGCGCGCGGCGAGGGCCACACGCCCGAATTCTCCCACGGCGTTCACCCGGGCCGCCCAAGCAGAGCCCACTGCGCGATTTGTTCTGAAGCTTCAGCCACCCACCTCAGTGGTGGCCTTGTATTTTCCTCTTAGAATCGAGTTGTACCGATGAATGTTGGTGATGTTGCTTGCTGCAAGCTAACTAGTGGTACTGGTTCTCTTTTGGACAAAGAGATGCCATCCCATTTTTGTGACATCTTCCTTCTTCGTCACATTTTACCCAGCCTCCCCTGTCCATCCTATGCATTGTCTTGCCTTACTCTCTTCCATGGTTCCCTCCACGCATTTAATACTACTGTACTTACCGAGACAAAGGCACTGTCAAAGTTGATTGGTATCCTTCAACCAAGATAGTCCAATTTGGATAAAATGTCTAGAAAGGGCAAATGGCCCCACAGCAAAAAGAGCTTTGCCTGATTAGGCTCTTATTGTTTATTTTTAAACCCTTTCCTAACACCTTGAATAATTTTCAATTAAATCTTCAAAAATATGAGTATTTCAACATAAGGATGGTCACAAATCGGTGCTTTTAAAGTAGATGTCTTTGACTTTGAAATGAAGGCTGCTCTGCAAATGTTGACAATTTTGAAGTGGAGAAAAATGTCTCTTGCCAATCAAATACTGTTTAATGTACATCATTTTCTATAACGACCATATTATTATAAATAAAGTAGTTCAAGTGCAAGCTCAGTCGTTTCTTCTTTTTCTTGTTTCTTACTGACTTATTCAGATTTATCTTTTCGCCCACCCAAAAGAAAAAGAAATGTATGACTCAGGAAACTTAAAAACTAGGAATCATGTAACAAACCACTCCCTTTTATAAAAACGCATCTTGATATTACAATTTGGTTGTGATGCATCTTGTATTTACTCCATGAGTGGAATGCATTTCTCTAGTTTCATCTTATCAAACTCTTGTTTTTAAATAAAGTGCTTCTAATCATAATCATCAAGCATTCTAAGAAACAAACTTTATAAAATATGGTGATCCCCACATATGAGTGCTTGGAACGACAATGCAATATTAAACTTGCTATCATGTAAACATCAACAATCTAAACTTCATTGGCATAATCTGCCTTCATTTGTGGTTTTTATATGATGATTAGCATTGTGCACATGTGGCAGAAAATGCAAACTATAGTAGCTTAAACAAGATAGAATTGATTGTAGGGGAGTTTGGGGCTGATGTCGTGCTCCATGGGAAGCCAACTCTCTTCAAGCTCATTGTTCTGTGATTGTGCGTGGCTCAGAACGGTTGCTGCACCACTAGTCATCTCATTCTCTTACATCAGCTTCGAGGAAAATGGAAGAGACAGAAGCCTCCCTTCCTCTGTCAACACATCCTTTAAGGACATCTCCAGGAAATTAAGAGCACAAACTTCCCGACTGTTCTCTTGGTCAGAAGTTAGTGAACAGGGTCACACCCATTGTGTTCCAGGTTGCATTTTCCAGAGATGACAGCAACAGTAGCCCTCCCCTCAGGTGCTCTTCAACAGTGTGACCCCTTCAAACCCTACTCATTGGCTGAAGTCTAATTTCCTCTGTCCTTAAGTCTGAATCCACTGTGACTGCTGTGACCAACAGAGCATAATAGAAGTCATGCCCACCCTGTGATGACTGTCCTCTCCAAATTCTGTCCCATAGAGCCCATAAGCATAATGAAAAGATTGTTTTTGTATTTGTTTGTTTTGTTTTTGTTTTTTGAGACAGGCTTTTCTTAGGTAGTCCAGGCTGTCCTTGAACTCACTACATAGCCCAGGCTGGCCTCAAACTCGCGATGATCCGATGATCCTCCTGCCTCACCTTCCTGAGTGCTGGGATGACAGATGCGTGTCACCATGCCAGGCAAAAGATTGTTTTAAACCTTTAGATTTTGGGATATTTTGTTACATAGTGGTAGTAAACTGAAACACATTACTGTAAGGAAAGCTTGAGAATGTAATCTATCTATCTATTTACTTATTTATTGTGTGTGTGTGTGTGTGTGTGTGTATGTGTGTATGGTACTGGGGATTGAACTCAGGACCTTGTGCATGCTAGGCAAGCACTCTACCACTGAGCTACATCCCCAGCCTTATAATCTTTATTCTGAACAGTTAGGTGCCTAGCAACTGTTTAGGGATTAAGGAGAACCAACCTGGGGAACAGTTATCAGTCTCAGTCACAATGGTTTAACACCTTTTCCTCGGGAATGTCAGAAGAAAGAAAGCATTACCCTTTCAAACAGTAACGAGCCATGTTTTTAAATTATTAATCTACATCTTGTGCTCCCACATTCATTTCTTTTCAATGGTTTATTAGACGAGGCCTGGTAGATGGCTCTGTCATCATCTGCAATGCCAGAGACCTCTCATTTCTTTAGAAATGTAGAAGTGACTCAAGCATGAAATGCATAATTGGATTAGATGACCTCTGTCTCTCTGAGAGACTTACAATAGGATACTATTAAAAGAAGATATGTTGGATTGAAAACATCTTTGCAAACAACTCTCTGATAGCAATTTTTATTTGCATCAATTCTTAAATCAATAACCATGACCTCACGAAGTAAAGCTTGATCCTGATATACACACTATGTTAGTATTGTTCTCAGAACAAACATTTATTTCTCAAATTATATTCCAGCTTTTATTCACTTACACATAATCTTTGTGGTAATATTGTCTGATTTCCTTCACTTTCATTTTCAGAATATTTGCTTTTGAAACTTGAAGCATAGTGATAGTGCCTTATAGGGACTATTTGTCTTGAATTCTATTAAAGAACATCACTGGGATTGATTCTTTGGTTGTTGATTTACAAAGCAATTTGCTCTAGTTTCTCAGAGAATCAGACTAGAAGCAATTGCAAAAGAACTCTGAGAGCACAGGACCGAAATGAAATAAGAGTACTAGCAAATTTACTTTCACATGGGCAAATTAAACAGATACTGGACAGAAATATCAGTATGCTTATATGCATCTGGCAAAACAAGATAACAGCAAAGATAAGCCAATGGTTTGGGTAAACTATATGATTCAGAATAATAAGTATGACCAATTAATCATGTAGCATTTTTTGTCAATACGTAAAATGTATCCCAGTCAAGTCTTTCTGGAATATTTGCATTTTGCATCACTAACCTGAATGATGCCTATTTTTTGAGTCTGAGAACCACAATTTGAGAATCATTATACTGGATTCCTTAGGGAAGAACTTAAATTCATGCTAGAAAAAAAGACCCTTGAGAAGTAAAGTTTTTGCTTAACATCAAAGCATAAGCATTTCTTTGGCTAAATGAAGACTAAATGCAAATTTATCTTGTATTCTATTCTCCTTTAAGGGTGTTGCAAAGTTAAAGAGATTTTTAAAAGCTTCAAAGACTAAGTCCTTAAACACCACATTTCATAAATAGAATATGGGTTTCCTTTTGAAGACCAGATTGGATACACTCATTTATCTCTGCTCCTTTAAAGTCCTGCAAAATAATGGCTAGAGGAATAAACGGAGGGAGGAACTCATAAACACAGAAAAAACAGGAGACCTACAATCAAAATTGAAATTTTTCTTTAAAAAATTTAAATGACTCAGTCTTAAAAGGAAGGAAATTCTGATACAGGCTTGAAGACATTATTCTAAGTAAAGTAAGTCCATCACAAGAAGGAGAAATACAGTACTGTATGATTTCACTTACATAATGTAGGTGAAATAGTCAAAATTTGTAGAAACAAAAATAAAATGGTGGTTGCCCGGGTCTAGGATCAGTGCAATGGAGAGTTATTGTTTATTGTTTAATGGCTAAAGAGTTTTGGTTTTGTAAGATGAGAAAGTTTTGAAATTGGTTGTACCAGAGTGTGAGTATGTTTAACATTTCTACACTGTACCCTTTTAAAAGTAAGATGATAAACTTTGTTATGTGCATTTTATCACAATTAAGGTTTTTCAAATTAAAAAAAAAAAAACAGGAAAAAAAAGACAAGAGCAGGTGAAAATTGTCTACCAGAATTTTGAAAAGAACTTAGCAAAATAGAGACCGCTGAAATCCAAGGCTGGGTGAGGGGTCAGTGAGGCAAGTCACAGAGAACAAGACCCATCTGTGTCCCAGAGCACAGGAGCATGGACTCTGAAGGCGCAGGGCGCCTTTGCAGGGGATGTAAGGGCAGAGGGTTGGCTAAATGCACAGGGCGTCACTGGCATTGTTCACCCTCCAGTCCCTCCACAGTCCTACAGAGGCAAATAACTGCCTCATCCCATTTCCTCTGACATGCTCAGGAAATTGTTCCCGCAATTGCCACTTCTTTGTCCTGTGTCATCACTCTTTCCTTTTCAATGAGCCATTCTGTGGCAGACAGGCTTCAGAATGACCTCTGCCTCTCGCCCCAGGTATCCAAGCCCTGTGAAGTCCCCTCTCGTGGGTGTGTGTGTGGCAGCTGTGACTTCCTTCTAGCCAATAGAATAGGGCAAAGAGATTTTGCGGATGAATGAAGGCCTCAAAGCAGTTGGTTTCAAATTAATCTAGAGGGGGATTATCCCTGGCCTGGGTTAATCAGGGCAAGCAGCTAAAGAAGGCAGAGTCTTCGCTTGGTGGCTTGATGACACAAGCAGGGTGTTGAGGAGCCCATGTGGAACACATTCACCCCTTAGCATTCAGGACCTCATTGTTTTTGTTTTTTTGGTCCTCCTCCTACCCACACAGCCCCATCTTTTCAGTCTCCTTTGTAACCATATCTTGGTTTCTTGAATCCTAAATGTGGAAGAGCCCAGATATCTTTCTTTAAACTCATTCCCTGTGTGACTTCATCGAGTGCAAGGGTTTAAAATACCATTTATGTGCAGCACCGTCTCAAGACCTTGGCGAAGACGCCCTGGCATAGCTGGGACTCACCAGGTCTAGTAGTCATTGGAATCCAAGGGTACAGGAAATCAAAGTCATATAGAGGCCAAAAAGAAAGGAAGTGATAAATGATCCAATGGTTTTTGATCCTATTGAGAAAAACTATACCAACACAGAGTTTGGGAAATGAAGAACTGATAGTTTCAGAGAAAAATGGACAATGAAAAACAGTGCAGCCATCACCAGGGAAAACAGGTTGAGTAGAACAGAAAACAAAATCACAGATTGTAAGTTTTAGCTATATGCAATATTTATACAGTCATAATAATAAAAAATGAGTATCATTACAACCAAAAATTGTGGTATGACTTTTAGGCTGAGAGAGAGAGAGAGAGAGAGAGAGAGAGAGAGTATGGTATCTGCATATGCATTGTACAAACTTGGGATAAGAGCACTAAATCCTGATATTCTGTAACAGTTTATCAGTGGACAACCTGAATCAGAGAATCAAGGAATAACAACACATTTAACAGTGAGAGAAATGGCTTACATAATTGAAAATGCCTCAAAGAAATAAGAAAGATATACTACTTAAATTAAGAGGTCTGAATTCCTATAGTAGGTACTGTGTAAGAAGAGTCGCCCTATTTCATATACTTTTTTCCCTTATTTCAGGGTTGAAGGGATTATGCAGCTGAGATTTTTTTAGTTTCTGTATTTACTGGGCTAAATGTTTAATGGGAAACCCAGGTTTGCATTTTCAAGTTCTATGAGTTTAAGGAATTGGACAATTTTAAGACAGCCACTTTTTACAGGCCAGGGTCTTAGGAGTATTTGCCAGAGATCCTATTTATTGTCCCACTTTGTTGAATGTTTATGAAACTTTCCTTTGTTTTATAATACCTTGTTCTATTTCAGTGGTTTTTTTCTTTGCTCCTCATTTTCTCATTCCAACTTGGTTACTCCATTGCACTTGTGAAATTCAAGAAATCAGGATTCCCAGGTGTAAAATTCTGCTAATTTGATCCCTGTGGGTTAGAATGTTTCCTTTTTACTTTCAATTCTCTTAGAGAAAATGTGTGCTTTATTTGAAGAACAGTTTGCCATTTACCCTACTTCAGGGTCACAGTATGTTTTGTTTGTGTAACTGTATGGTCTACTAAATTCTATTTAGTCTTTCTCTTGCACAGAAACAAAATTACACATGGATCAGAGCACAAGGGGATACTTGGGTGTCTAAACTAGATTTTATTTACCATTTTGAAGGCAGACCTACATTTTCCAATTTTCCTTTGTGTACAAGTTCTGGAACTTGTAAATACACATATAAGCCAGATCTACATAGCACACACAGAAAAAAACTCTCATTTTAACTGGATATTTAGACCTCTCCACCTGCACACATTGTACATTAATGTTTTTGTTTGTTTCTCAAGAAGTCTGTGATGCTGTCCCTGACAGATGATCATAAAATAAATGAAACTTTTAGTTCAGTCTCCTCTCTTAACCACAAAACCCACACCTCCATTTATCAGCTGGAAGACTACACAAAGCTATGTTAGCAAACCTCAGATTCAACAACAGAAACAAAAACAAGCTCTGCCCCTCAGAATTATTCTCCTTCATCAATTATGTCCTATCTCCTCAACATCACGGAGCCACTGGTCTAGACTCTCAAAGCCAGTACTGACTTTTCCTCTCATATCCCTAAGTGGATTAGTCATCAAGTTCTCCTGATTCTACTTCCACTGAGTTTTGGGAACATTTGTCCTCTCCATGAATCCCTAATATTACTATCTAGCCAGCTTGAGGTAACACAACAAAATACCGTAGGCTGAGTGGCTTATCAATAGAAAGTTATTATCTCAGCATTTGGGTGGATGGAAGTCCAAGTTACGGTGCCAGTAAAGTTGGGTTTTGGTGAAGACACACTTCCTGGCTTGCAGCTGGCCACCTTTTCATGGTATCCTCACATGATTTCTTCTTAGAACCTGCACATGGAGAAAGAGAGACAGCAAGCAATGGTGTCTTTTCTTCTTCTTTTCAGGCCACCAATCTATTGGATTAGGACCTCATCCTTATGACCTTGATTAACAGAACTCCCTCTTAAAAGCCCTAGTCCTAAGTGTAGTAACACTGGGGGTTAGAGCTTCAGTTTGGGGGAAGTAGCATGGAAACAATTCAGTTACAGCACTATTCTAGAATGGGTCTTCCTCACTTTTGACTAGGACTGTTGGATCCTGACTTAACCCACTTGTCTCCAGTCTCTCCCACTCCCAGTGACATGTTAGTACTTGAGAAATCTTTTCTAGACACAATTTCTGCATAAATCACTTCCTGCCTGCCCCAAATCAAAACACTAAAACTTCCAGTGGCTTTCTGTTTCTTGAAGAAAAAAGGCAAACCTTGTATCCATAAAATTTGAAGATGTCCATAATCTGATTGCAGCCAATTTCTCAGTTTTGGCTCAAAATGTCCAACATGTCATTTATACTACAACCACACAGGAACACTTATCTTCCTCTGGACAGTGCCTTTCAACTTCCTGCCTCCTAACCATCAATGTGTTGTCCCACTTGGAAGGCCTCACCTGAATTCCCTAATCAAACCTTGTACCTCCTGGTCAAATGGTACTTGCTCATGAATACTTTTTTGATCCTCCAGTCAGAAGTGACTACTCCCTATTTTGTGCACCCTTTCATATTTGTATTACAACTTTTTATTCTGTTGGTTTGTACAATGATTTAGTTTCTTTCTGGAAAATAATCTTCTGGAAGAAATGAGTCCTGGCCTGGCTTGCTCACAGGATATAGCAGAGGCCTTATAGAGCCTAACACCTCACAGGCATATGGTGAATATTTGTTACTATGAACCATGAATCTATTAGTGAGAATTATAACATGTTGTAACCATATGGACGTAAGATAGTATTTAGATCAGTGATTTGCAAGTTATGTTAATTCAAGTCCTACTCTATTCCACATCTCAAGAAGATACTTTATTTGAAAAAAAAGGGCTTTGTTTGCTAAATATGTTAAACCATAGAGGGATTATTCCACATTTGTATTTTGTAGATGAAAAAAATGAGGTCAGGTGGAGATTTTAAATGACATTTCCAAGATGTCCAAATATGTAGTAGTAGGGACAGAATTAACAGAATTTATATAAACTGTATCAGGTGAAATGATTTGTTTGTAGGGCAGCTTAGTGACTTCATCCTTTTCTAAAATATTATCCAGCTACTGGGAAAATGAAGATAACATCTGAAAGAAATCATAGTAAACCTGTGAGGACACCTAAGGTTACATCCTGATGAAAACTTTCTTATATGCAGTGTTGGTATAAAACCATATATTTCTTTTTCTCAGGAAATGTGTTATTCATCATAGACTCTAATACAGTAAAGCCATTGTCTTAGAAGGATGGGCAGAAGCAAAAAAAAAAAAAAAAAAAAAAAAAAAAAAAAAAAAAAAAAAAAAAAAAAAAAAAAAAAAAAAAAAAAAAAAAAAAAAAAAAAAAAAAAAAAAAAAAAAAAAAAAAAACCAAAACAAAACCAACCGTGAAGTCTATAAAAAGTAAGCAGGTATTGACAGAAGATTTGAACAAGTTATATTCCCTAGGACTCGTGAGGGACTTTATCAAAATAGGATCATATGATACTTAGAATATCAAATATATCTACTGCTTGTGTATAGCATGTATAATGACATTAATGTTGTGTGTAGATAAAGTTGATAGTATTTCTAGCTGTTGCTAGTTCTCGATTCTTTTTTTCTTTGCAATTTATTTTAAACCAGACCCTAAGTTCACGAAATCTCCAAAAATGAGGAAGGATCAAAAGAACACAGAAGGCTAGCAAAAGTATTGTTTTTACTGCAATTCTACTTTATGGTAGTAGTTTGCTCTTAATAGCAGCACAACCTGACAGTCCTTATCTCTGTTTTAAATAGAACCTGCTGCTTAAAGAGCACTGTGAAGCATGCCTTTTTTGGCATGAAATAATTCAATGAGGATGGGAAGCTACTGAGTGGAGAGTTGAAATCTGAGTTTATCATCAATAAGGATAATAATATGTCCAGGATGCTTCTTCCTGGGCCAATTTAGGCATTTAGATTAGATTTCCTATTTTTGGTGTACATCTCAATGAATCAGAAATATTAATGCTGAGAAATGCCCTGAGCAAATGAATTAAAATAAGCCTTGAAAGATATTTCAAATGCAATGATTTTCCAGGATTTAAAAAATGTAGAAAGTTACCTGTTTGACATAGGTTAAGGAATCTTCCCTTTAATAGCCACAGTGGCTTTTCAAGGGAGAATTCAGCCATGTAGTCAACAATATTTGAAGTACCTATTCTGTGTAAGGTGCCATGCTAAAACTTGTGGTGACACAAAAGGACAATTAGGTTAGTGGTAAAATGCTCCAGTCCTCATATTCAGTTTGGTGAGATGAACATGAAACAAATAAAGAGGAAACAAATCACAAAATTAAAAAGAAATACAGGATGGTCTGAGAGAGTATAAACTGAGAGATCAAACTGCAGCAGGGGAGTGGAAATGCTTCCTCTTTGTTGATTGCTGGCACTGGGGATAGGTGCTCTATCATCTGCTATTAAATGGAGCACAAGAATCTTATTGGCAGAGCTGCTATAGTAAGATCAACTAAGAGTATTATGCAGATCCTTGGCTCACCTCCACAGCCCTCACCCCGCTTCCAAGAAAACAGTTGGGGATACAACCATGTTCACAGGGCCACTTCCCTCAAACCCACCTATCTTCTCCCAGCTCACAGGCTCCTCTGTCTGGTCCACCCAGCTGGCTTTATTGCATAATTGCTGGAGCCTTTGATTCAAAAGGAAAGTGGGACACAGGTCAATGTTAGCTGTGGAAAAAAATATGTTTGAGTAAAAAAAAGTTTTCTTGCTCTATTTTAGTTTTATTAGTGTGGCACTGAGGATTGAACCTAGGGCCATTTTTTGATTTTGTATTTTGAGACAGGATCTCATAAAGTCACTAAGTCATCCAGGCTGGGCTCAAACTTGGCAATCCTCTGGCCTCAGCCTGCCACAGCACTGGGATTACAGGCATGCACTGCCATGCCTGGCTTAGACTGCCAATGCTTTATTCATAAAACTTCACAAATACGTTTTATTTAGAACAATTTTAGGGGGTTACATAAAAAAGAAATAGGAAGTATTTGCAATTGTATTTATTGAATTCTAGTATTTTTTTTCATTATTTATATACAGGTGAGTACCTTTAATGAGCTTCTACTCATGTTTACAGTTTGCATTAATTATTAATATAACAAAACCCAAAAATAAATATATTCAGCCCCCTCATTATACTTTTGTTATTGTTGTTGTTATGAAGTTTTTTCTTCCTACTCATTAGACAAGGCATTTCTCCCTAAATTCAAGTAATTCCTTAGCATTTCTAATCACTTTTCTGTTGTTTGTGTTCTCTGGCACACCCGTCCGCTGTTTGCATGTATCCTGTTTCTACTTCCTACTTTTCTTTTAAGTAACAGTTCCTGAACAGAGGAATCTGATTAGCCATGTGTTCTCAACTCAGAATGTCCAGAGAACTTTGCTATTTGTCCTTCCATTAGCAGCCATGTGTAAGTCTATTGATCTTTCTGCAAACTTGGACCCTAAACTCCTAAAGGTGCTTTCACAAACCATCAACTTACTTTAAAGAACTGTCACATCCCATCCATCCTCTCCTTGAATAGAATGGGCCTCGACTGGTTCCTATCTTTTACTGAGACCTTCTCAGGTGTGTTCAAGTTCATTGACCCCACCACTGTCCATTTCTTCCAATGGACTTTAATTTACCACTTTTTGTTTGTTTGTTTGTTTGTTTGTTTCCCTTTACTTAGCCAGTTCTTTTCAGTTTCAGAAAAGTTGAATGCATTCCTTCAAAATACTGTGTTTATGGTGTCAGGGAACAGTCCTAAGGTAGTTCCTTCTATTTTGGAAGTTGCAAGTGGATAACCATTATACTTCATGTATAAGCATAAATTACTGTCTGCCCAAACTTAAATAAAACCAGGCAAAAAGAGTACTGAATACTAAAACCTCGTGTTCAAATCTCAAACGCACACTAGTTTGGGTATCAGGCTTTCTATAAACCGAGGGACTTGGACACTAGATGGTCTCTAAGACTCCTTTTAGGTCCAGAGTTCTGAGATTCTATTTGTGTATCAATAGAAGTACCTTGTGACTTATACAATGCACACACATTATCATTTAAAATTCTGTAGGAAGCCAACTCTGCTCTCTCGGTATCCTCTTTATTCAACAGTCATTCCACTTTTTGTCTTGCACTATTTTACCTTAAAAAGTCATACTCTCATGATTCTAGTGAAAATTTATTTTCCTTTTCTCATTCTTTTTATATTTTTCCTCTTCTCTGCCTCAATCTCTCTAAAGCTGTTTATACTAAATCTAGACCCACATGAAAACAGAATCCGTCTGTTCCTGTCATCCTTATAATAATATTATTTTTGTAGGCTACAACTTACATATGCTCTTTCCCTTGTTTATACACAGAACTGGCCTTAAATCTGAGGTACTCTAAAAATAATATTTTCAACAATAATACAGTTAGTTGATCATAGATATTTGAAAAAACAAGAAATTATAAATAAAAAAGAAATTTACATATGCTAGTATCCAGAGATAATGGCTGTTGTTCTTAAAAATAAATTTTGGATCATACTCTTATTTTATTTTCTCTGGATGCATTGCTAAAACAAAATAGACTAGCTCTATTGTTTCTAATTCTGTCCTCTTTTTATTTATAAAGCTTCACCTTTCCATAAACAATAGATTCCTAATCTCTAATAACCCCTGACTTTCACTGATTCTGCACAGAAATTTTTGCTTATTAATGTTTCATTAGCATTTTCCCATGCAGTATATTTTCAGTTTCTATTGTTATGCATATTGCAGAGGGTTGCATGAATATTCTTGCCTTATTTCAAGCTTTATCCATAAAGTATTAGAATTCTAATCACATTTTGCCTAGCATTTTTGTATATTTCACACAGTTGGAAGACAACCCATATGCTGGGTCTATTTTTACAAGATTTATGCCTCATTGTATTGATGACTGTCTCCTAATACAAAAGCACTAGTTCAAGCTCTTTTTCGGCATTCTGTTACTGCTTTATCACACTGGGAAGTCTAATCTGTCATCTTCTTTTAGTAACATAATTTTAGGTCTAAGGCATTTTCCTGTTACTGGGTATCTCTAATCTTTGCAATGAAATTATGAAAAAAATTTTAGTCTAGATTCAAACATATTAATTGCCTCTGAGGACTGCTATCTTTTGCTAGCTTCCTTAAATGAGATCGTAAAAAGCACTAGTGTCATGGATTTTATTATTTCCCCTTTCCCCAGAATCAAACTGAAGATATGTGCCAAAGTCTTATTTAACAGGAGGGGGATTATTTGCCAACACACTGATAAGCCAGTCCGTTCCAGGAACTCTTTTTTTTTTTCTCACAAACTTTATTGTTTCTAACTCTCAGACATTTGCTTCTGCCACTTAAAGCCCCGTCTCCCATTAGGAGAATAAACAGTACAATCCCAGAGCATTAGAAAGCCTTCTATTCCAAACCTATTTCTTGTATAATCATAAAAGCCTTTTTTTCAAAGTTGAGCTGTATGGACATTAATCGTTCTGTCGGAGTCCTGGTATCACTCACAATTCTTGCTGTCTTTTCTTTTCTCCAGGGGGGAGGAAGACATGATGTCAACTCTCCTACTGTTTTCATCTTTATCTTACTTAAACAGTGTAGTGTGTCTCTGAGAAAACCTTTGCTCATGTCAGTGCCATTTTTCACCTTTCGTAAACTTGCCTGCTTATTTCTTTTTCAATTTCGGTGATCTTTCCTCTCCCTGATGAACTCCAACTCTTTTGGCCACTTCCTGGGCATCCCGGTCCTCTCCCCAACCTGTCTTCCTCCTCTGTGAGTCAGGTAGTAACTGTGGATGCAGATGTATGTGCTGGGCTGTCACCACCCTGCTGTCGCTAGGCCTAAGGAACATCCAGCTCCCTCACTTCCTTCCCCAAGACCCGTTCTCTTTGAAACATCCTTGGTCCCAATTTTGGCCCCAATTTTGATGTTTACGGAAAGAAACTATGGATCACAGTACACAAACACCCCGATCTTTCCTGCTTGTTTTTCTTACTACCCATTAGTAAGTTGATCTTCTGGGTGTGATCTGTGTTAGTGTGTTTATTAACATAGCTGACATGTGTCCATCCCTGAGAGACGGTGGTCAGATTTCTGCAACTCCAAAACCCCAGGACCAGCCTCTGGATTGGGGCATACTGAGCATGGAAAAGAAGGAGACCCTCTGAGCACCCAACCCTTGCACCCACCCTATCTCACCACCTGTCACAGTTATAATTGCTTATGTAGTTGTCTGTCTCCATCTCTGAGGACAGGGACCATCCTAATAACCATTTGTTGAGGTGAATGAATGAAAGAACTTGACAAACTATGTGTAGGGATCTTTCTAAAATTGTTCAACTTCACTCTGCAAATTCTCTTTAAATCAATATTTTGCTGCATTGCTTGTTTGAACTCTTTCTCCCCCTCTGTACTGTACTTGGTTTCTTCAGACAGCATTCTTCTGTTTTATATTTCACCATTGCACTGTTTGAAGCTGCATCTGAGTCCCTTTTCATCTCATAATTTTTTGCTTGTGCTTTAACCTTTTTGTTCAGCTCCATGCTAATGCTCTTATTGAGGTCTGCTTTGA
>RJWM01025654.1:0-28838 GCA_004363535.1 Dasyprocta punctata | reverse complement strand
TGCTGTTTCGGAGGTCTGGCTGGATTAATAGCAACCAAGGAACATCAACCAACTTTTGTTTTGTAGATTTGGCCAGGCCTCTGGGCAGCAACCCAAGCATCTCTTTATAGCAGGCAATGTAGCAAATATGGGGGATTCTCTTCTGTCTTGTCTTTTATTATTAATAAAATATTAAAAAAATATAAAAAAAATAAAAAAAATAAAAAAGTACTTCTTTCCTGGAATGACAAAAATTTCATTGTTCATACAATTATTCAATCATTCAAATAAAATGAATGTATACTGAGTTTTGTCCATGTGTTGTACACTATCTTGGGCTCTGAGGATGTAGGAGTGAACAAAAGTTGGCAGTTGGTCTTCCATTTGTTGACTCTCTGGACTTATTTCCTAATTGGTCCAGGACCCAGTATGTTAATCAGCTTTCTGCAAAGGTGACAAAATACTTGACAACAACAATTTAAAGGAGGTAAAGTTTATTTTGGCTCATGGTTTTAGAAGTTTCATCCCTTGGCTAGCTGGTTCCATTGTTTATAGATGTATGAAGCCAAAAATATCATGGTGGAAAGGTGTGGTGAAGGAAAGCCATTCAGTTTATGACAGCCTCAGCCTCACAAGTTCTGGGATTATAGGCATGCACCACTGAAGAAGAAGAGAGAGTTCAAGAGGAAGGGGTTGGAGGCCAGTGACAGTTCCCAAGGCCACACACCCATGATCTAATCCCTTCAGTTAGGACCCATTTCCAATAGCCCATTCAGCTATGAACTTCATCAGTGGGTTAGTCCATTAAATGAGATTTGCACCTTCATGATCTGATCACTACCCAAAAGCCCATCAGCTGACAACCAAATCTTCAACAAAATGAGCATTTTAGATCTCAGCCATCACCACCAGGAACTGAAGAAGATTTCTATTTACTGGGCTCCACCCGCCTCTCAATAGAGCTCACAGTAAGGTCTTTCTTGAAATGGTTTTGCATCCTTATCATATATTCCACTTTTTGAAGGGAAAGTTTGAATGGGTTTCTGTTACCTAGAACTCTCCAAAACTTGGAGGTTGGAGAGTAAGTCTGCTAAATGAGCATTAGTCTTTCCAAACTTTACAATAGGAGAAAGCAATGAAACAAGGTAGTGGGAATGACTTTAATGTGGCTAACCAGGTTTGTCCCAGTTGTATTATTGATTTCTTTCATGTTCTTTCTCTGCTTATTTTTCTTTTTTGATCTTTAAGGAATTGTCACTACTTCCCCAATAGGTTTTGGCTCTGTCTCAATGTCTTTTTCCAAGTGCCTACTGCTCACTTATCTTTGAGTGTCTTTGAATGTCCATTGCCACCATAACCCTAACAGTTTCCAAATACTAGAACACACCAACTTCCTCCACCCTGCTTTATGTGCTCCACCAAGACAACACCCTTGGAGATAAACATGGATAATAGAGGCAGTTGAATCCATCTATACTGCTCACATCTGAGTAGGAAAATAGCTGCAGGATTAGGTGGAGAGCACATTGTTAGAACATCCAGGTGGATTCTCTTTCTCTGCCCTAAGTCTAGCTCAATTTATGATGTTAAGGATATGTCTTTCCTTAACCTAACTCTAGCCTCAGTCTCTCCTCAATTTTGATCTTTGTTCTCTGACTCTTGGACTTGCATTCTAAACTTGATTTTTATTTCTGGTTCTAAGTCTTCCTTGACCTTGTACTTTGTACCTGTTCTTAGTCTGATAAGGCTACCACACAATGAACAGTTATGGAAGAGTTATTAAATATTCAGTTTTTAATATGTTATAATATTTTGTAGTCCTCAAAGCAATCTTGTGATATTAAATTACTATTACTAGTAGCAGTATTTGGATTAATTTTCCAGACAAGGGAAATACCAATGAGTTTAAGTATTTTGTACGAAGTCGCCCAGGTTGTATATGGTTGGAGATTTCAAGCAGGTCTGTTTGGATCCATAGTACTATCCCAGTTCCTTTTTCCTACAATTGAGAATTGATTTCTGTTCCTGTCTTTTCTACTTGCACCGCTTTGGGAATCCTGTTCTTCAAACTTACTTTAACAGCTATGCCAAGAGTCTATAGACTTTTTGTGTGAATGTCTGGACAGTAAATATTTTCAGCTTTTTAGGATGCATGGTTTCTGTTACAACTAGTTGGCTCTGTTGCTGTAGTGTGAAAAAAGACATAGACAATACATTAGTGATGGGGTGCAGCTATGTTCCAATAATGTTTTACTTATGGACATTACAAATTTGGACTTCATAAAATTTTCACATGTCACTAATTATTCTTATTCTTTTGCTTTTTCCAATCATTAAGAAAATACAAAACCATTCTTCACTCATGAGCCATCTAAAAATAGGCAGTAGGCTGAATCAGGCCTCTGGGTCATTAGTTTGCCAACCACTGTTCTATACCATATTATTTCACTTTGGGTTTATAATTTTTCTGACTCAACCATTTGCTACCATTTATTGAGAACTTATAGTATGTCAGTGGTTGAAGTATTGTTAGGTATGTGATCTTTGCAGAAACCTTTTAAAAGAGATGCTAGTACAATATCTGTTTTATAGTTGACAAAAAGCCACAGAGAGGCGGGCTACTTTGTCCAAGGTTGTAGTAAGTTAGGAAATGGTGGTATCCGTATTAGAACCCAGGCCTTCTGACCCCTGGGCTGGCATTTTAAATATGAAGTTATGCTTCCTCTCTGGTTCCTATGAGATAATGTCCGTAAAGTGTTTGTAGAACCAGGAAGGGTTATATAAATATAAGTTAATAGCTATCGTAATTATTCCTGTTACATCTTCATCCAGGTTTCTGAAGAGATTGGATTGTAATCAAACTGATGTTAATCAAAACACAAACACTCAGGCATGCCATAGGGTGGTATCTATTTTTCTGCCCATCTTAGCATAAGCACTGAATTTCCATCTCAGATAAGCAGTGGAGTGGCCTTCTTCTATACAATGTGCCATTTGCTCTGGTCTCTCATGAACTTGGCATTATGCCTCAGTCCTGATTAAAACCAAAATGAAACTGCAAAATAAGAAAGAAGTTGCATATCAATAAGGCTTGTGATTAAGTTTTGTAAAATTTTTTCACTCATTTTTTTCAGGTTCTTAAATTAGATAGCAGGAGAGACATGACTTAATTATTGAGAATACTTTGGAGCCAAATGGAAAATTATACTACTACTTAGTCAGCTGCTAGGGTAATTAGAGCCCAATTATTTCTCTCATTTGGCACTAATGAATGAAGATCAATTAAAAAAATAATGTAACTGTGAATTGCTTTTATTGAGCAGAGAACTCCAAGCAGCTGAAATCGTCTACTCTTTCAGTAAATGAAAATTGTGTGTGACGGCAACTCCAAATGTGATTGTCTCCATGTAATGTTAGAGCAATTTGATTCTGAAAAATCACGCAGCTGGCCAAAGCCTTGATTAGAATCAGTTCCTGGGTGCAGCACACTTTCTTCCATGAAGAGAGTCAAAACATGGCTCAAGACATTTTTATTTCCCCAGTGATAACATCAGGCCTGCTGGCCAGACTTTATCGCTGCTTCTGGGCAGGTCTTGTGTGGACCGAGATGGAATGTCTGATTCACTTGGTTATTTCACTTTTCTCCTGATTAGTACATCCATTTCATCAAACACATTCTGAAAGCAACATTTATTTTACTGTAAAAATCTGATTGAAAGAGACATCTTCTTGATGAAAATTTTAGAGTCATTTTGTGGGGACATGGCAAGATACCTTAGAGTTCAGAGTTTTAAACATCTAGTTAAATAGCAGTCACTAAAACAACCCTATACTGTTTTATTGTTTTTCTGTGGCATATACTTTTTTGAGACGGGTGGTATAAGAATTTTAATTCCTAAGTTTTGTTTGTAGCCTGAATAAACATCGCCATATGGTAGGTAGGTAGAGGGCAGCCTCAGGAATCAAGCCACTTAAAACAATGGAGTTCTGCTTGTATCAGGTAGTCTTTCAATCCTCTTATCCCACTCCAATGCACCTACACTGTTATGTGCCAGTTTATTCTATAACTCAGAGGCATACATTATTCCATTATATCTTCAAACGACTATAGGAAGTCAATTAAGTAGGTTTTGTCCTCTATAGGCAAATGAAAAAATGAAGTCCCAGTGCTTATAAATCCCCAAGCACCTTAACCACGGCTCTGGAGTCCCACTATGATCTCCGTGGCAGATGCTGCTCGGAGTTGGCACTGTGCAGCTTGCCCACTCATAGATACTCCTCTGGACTTCTAATTCAGTTGGGAAGGAAATGAGAAAGCAGAAGTAAAAATCAAAGAAAAAAAAAACAAAGAAAAAGTAAAAGAAAATTCTGAAATGAATAAGTAATAATGAAGGCAAACTATAGAATATTTGTTTCTGCATTTACCCAAGTGGAAAAGAATTGGGAATGGCTGAAGTCTGAATCAGCTGTGTTCACAGATGGTTGGTAAAGTGGCTGGGCAAAGGAAAACTCAGAACACACCTGGTGCACAGGCCCTATGCTGTGATTGGGCAGTTGCACGAAGGTGGGAGGCCTCGGGATGGGAATTCGAACTCAGTGAACAAGCCTGGCTTTTGCCCCTTTGCCTCCGCATCACACTTCTGGGTACCAGAGATTTCTTAGTTAAACTGTCCCCATTCCTGGCAGCACATACCACAAGTACAGGTGTAGTCAGAATGAGGAGTGCCTAGCTTAGGGGCTCCCAGTAGCTAGTCGCCACCACCAAATTAGCCCATCTGCATGGTCCTGGAGGTATGGGGATGGGATTGAAGGAAGGTGACATTTTTTCTTGTGTTTTATAACTATTGCAATTATCCTTCTTCTTAATAATCCTATTATCACCTTGTAAATAGTACTGTTAAAGTTCACTGTGGTTTCCCTGTGTGCTGTATGTTAGGGGATAACTTTAAGCGAACACGGTTGAAGTATTTCACATCGTTTTTGCTCTCTTTTAGCCTGCTTTCATTAAAAGTCAAACAAAATATATCACCAGCCTAAAAAAAATCAGGAACAGCTTGGTTTTTTGTTTTTATTTGTTTTTACAACTCTGAGAAATTTATCCAGTATATTTGGGTTGAAAATGAGATGAAGGAGAACAGATCCTGGAGTTCAATTTTGACTCTTCTACATGATAGGCCTTTGGGCACGTGGCTCTTTAAAACCTTGGTTTCCTCATCATTAAAATGGGACAACTATAATTAACTTTGTCACAGTGTTCTTATAGCCCTGAGAATGCATCAGATGTTACAGGTGAAGGGCTCCATGTAACAGCTGCCACGTATGGATGCTCAGGAAATGTGGAGGAAGGGATGTGGGTAGAGATGGGAAATAATGGCAATCTTCAGTTGAAATTATGACTTGGCCTTGAAATTGTGATGGGGGCAGCTCAGGATGATATTACTTATAAGCAATAAATCTGATATCACATTAATGCAAACAAAAAGAGAAGTTTACTAGCTCACACAGCAGAAAAGCTAATTAATACATTTCAAACCAAGCTGGATCCAAGGTCCAAATTGAAGCTGTCAGAGTTATCTTTTTAGTTTTGACATGGATTGCAACATGGGTCAAGGCTGTTGTTCCAGTGTTATGGGAAAGAAGGGAAAGGGATGAAGGAGACAGGGATAACAAATGCCTACAAGAGCAGGACAAAAGGAAAATGGATTATTTGTTCACAGGTAATTTGGAAAATGAGATTTGTGTTTGTAATCAGTATATTAAATGAACGAACAAGCATACAAATAAAAAACAATGGATTCTTAGTAAAAAAAAAAAGGGTAAATTTGGCCAAGACTTGGTCTTTAAAAGTTTTCTTTATGATTTCAGTAGGAATCAGAATGGCTGATCAGGGTGACAAAGACTTGATCAGACCCAGAAGGGTACCATGCACAACATAGTCAGGAGTTAAAGGAAGACAGGTTTTAGAATATACTGGAGAAAAGTTTAAGCTTCTAATCCTGTTACTCTGCAAAGATGGTAATGACAGTACAGCACAGTAGGACGTGAGTCTGATAGAATTTTAAGCCACAATTCTGCCACTTATCAGTCATGTAATTCAGGAAAACTTTACTTTCTTGAGCATCAGATTTATTATCTGCAAAATGAGGGGCTAATGGAGTCTACTGTTGAGGGCTGTGTAAGGAACAAACTAACTTCCTCTTGCATTGTGCCTAGAAAAGTGCCTGGCACTAACCACTCAGTAAAGGGGGTGTCTCTACCTCCTGCTCCTACTCATTATCATTGTCCTTATTTTGGCTAAACTGAATTCATGGTGTGTGATAAAATGCATACAAGTCTGAGTCAAGACATTTTATTATCTGCTTGAGCTTAAAGGGATTATGTCTCATCTAGAAATAAAACTTTATAGAGTGGCTAATGGTTTGGCATTAGGCACAGAAAGACTTGACTGTTTTACATGGGACCATGGAATTCTAGAAGTTAACCTCTCCAAGCCTGAATTTCCCCACCTAGCAATGCTTAAAGTGTTGTGAAAGGAGCATGAATAATTCATCTGCAGTGCTTAGCATAGTTCCTGGTCCTTGAAATATTGCAATAATAATAGCATGAATAATATTATTATCACTGCTCAGGAATTTCTGCAAAGCAGCCCTGGATCCTGGGTAAAGAAGTGTTCTCACGCAAAAGCAAAACTGTCTCTCGAGAGGAAGGCAGTTGTCACATGCTTAATCTACTCCACCAGATGGGTCTCCTTAGTCATCTTGGTTGGTTGGTTGGTATGTGACATCAGGGTCTATTTGCCTACTGAGAGCCTTTGAAGAATGGAGCCTTGACTTCAGTCTCTTAACAATTTATTTTTAAATGCCTGGAATTGAAGAGACACAAAATGTTCTGAAAACTCCCTGTGTAGATCTTGTCCCACAGTGATTCCGTGACTGGTGGTATCCTGTTTACAGGGTTTAACTATCTATTTTGGAGACTCTGAAAGCACCGGTGAATGAAACTAACTAGCTTTTGGATTGCCTAATATAGTTTATAGTGCAACCATAAAATTGGAACCATTTATAGAACACTATGACTTGCAAACATTTCCTGCAGTTTCATTACTCAGGGAAAAAATGTGTGGGGTTCACAATTACTTTAAAAAGCATTAAAAAAATTCAAATGGCATTCACAGGGTACAGTGTCAGATGCAAGCTTTTGTCTTGATACCATACTGAAAACCCTGATGTTTCTACTAAAACATCATCTTATTTCAAAACACCAGCTACTACTGGCTTAGAATCCTTGCTCTCTCCTCTTAAAAAATTGTTCTATACTTAAGGAAGAATTTAACAATTAGATTATAGCCATGAAATTGCAATCAACATCTGCCATATATGTTTTTTCTAGCATCAAAGATGTTTAATTTGAATAAAAGCTTTCTCCTCCACAATCTGACATTCTCCCTGAGTTTTATCTTACTCTAAAGTCATTATCTTACAATAAGGTCTGAACTTAGGGGTAAAATAACAACCACAAAACCCAATAACGCCAACCTAGGTATCTTACTTAGGCAGCACTTTTCTGATACTATCTGGGTAGAACTGCTTTTTGTCATCCCAGGGCTTAAAGAGAAAAGATCTCTGCTCTGTTATTTCTCACTCCCTCCACTCCTCACCCCCACCTTATTACTCTTTCACTTGAACCCCTGAGTAGTCCCAGGCCTGTGTGTGTCAGGACAAGATATTCTTATCATAAAAATGAATGCAGAGTTCATGCATTTATCTTTGTCTCTCTGTCTCCCTTGAAGGATCCAGAAGAAGACAAATTAGGAATGAGGTGTTTTTATCCAAGTAAAGTTGGGATGGAGATAAATGGTTTGGGGTGGAGGTAGGTGGCAAACAGAAGCAACTATGCTAGGGAAAGTCTTATTGGGAGAGAATTCTATTGTATGGAGTCCCACAGTTGTCATCATAGAAGGGACTCTTGATTTAATCTAAGGTAATCCATCATGGCACAGCAGTACAACTCAGAATAACTGAGAAAGTGTGAATTCCTTCCAGGTTATTGCTACAATAGGAGTTTTAGGGCACAGGTTAAGTGTGTGGAGTCTGAGGTTGCACAGTTTGGTTTGATCTTACTTGTGTTGCTTTCTTGTTGCACACAGACAAGAAATGTCACTTTTCTCAAACACAGTGCCCTTGCTGTCAAGTGGAAGAGAGTAGTAGTCTTTTGTACGTCATTGGGTGGAGCTGCTGAAGGGTTGGATGAGGAGTACAGAACACTGTGTCTGACGATCTGGGGGACCTTCATTCCCCCTTTCATCATTCATTCATTCCTTCAACGAATAGTTGCTGAGTATTTACAATGTGACTCTATTGTTTCGGGCACCAGGGATACAATGATAAACAAGACAGTCAGGTTTCCTGATTTCATGAATTTTATTACTTTTATTATTATGAGATTTCAAGCACTTCAGTCATGCAGCCAATCAGTAAAAAGAGGTCAAAGTAGAACAGGGTCTTGAGTTTCCTCTCCCAGTCTTCTTTTCTGTCTTCATTATCTCCTATGTAGCTGCCTGCTCAGTTTGTCACCAATTTTCTTTGTTAAGAAGTACTTGTGTTTTTATCTTAAAATATTATTTTTGGTGCCTGGTATGGTGGTGCCTGCCTATAATCCCAGCACTTGTCAGGCTGAGGCAGAGGGATCACTCTGAGTTTGAGGTCAGCCTGGATTACATAGCGAGTTCAAGACAAGCCTAAACTATACAGTTAGATCCTATCTCAACAAAACAAAACAAAACAACCTCTCAAAATTTATTTTTGAAGCACTCCAGATTTAGAAAAAGTTGCAAAGGCAGCACAGAGGATTTCCCATATACCTCACACTGTTTCTCCTATTGGGATCTTTCCTTAGTATGGTGAATTTGGCATGATCAATAAGCCAATCAATAATACTAAAACATTGTTTTACTAAAGTCCATACTTTACATACTTCATTCACATTTTCTTAGTGTTTTTTAACTTAATGTTCTTATATTTTTCTAGGATCTCTTTTCTCTACTGTGACCAATACCTGAGAAAAACAATTTAAAATAGAAACAATTACTTTGGCTCATGATTTCAGAGGTTTCAGTCCATGATGTTCAACCCTTACTTGGTAGGGTTAAACATCATGGGAAAAGGGTCTGGTGGAGGAAATCTGCCCACCTCATGGCACCAAGGAACCAGTGAGAGTGCGAGTGAGAGTGAGAGTGAGAGTGAGAGAAGAAACTGGGACCTAGACATAATCCCTGAGTCATGCTCCCATGATCTGCTTCCTTCAACTAGGCCCCACCTCCTGTTTCCACCACCTCCCAGTAATGCCATCTTACTATGATCTCATTGGTGGACCAGTCCACTAAGAGAGTTAAAGTCCCTGTGATCCAGTTATCTTTCTAGGCTCTACCTCTGAACATGACTGCATTGGAGACCCAGTCTTTAAAACATGAATTTTGGGGGACAGAAAGCAAGAAGGTGGTGTTATTTAAACCGTAAGACCATCCAAAATACTATATTGCATTTAGTCATTATATCTCCTTAGGACTTGTTTGGCTGCAATAATTCTTGATTTTTTAGCTTGATGGCTTGATAATTTTAGAGTATGGGCAGGTATTTTGTAGGGTATTCATTTATATATATTTATCTGATATTTTTCTCATGATTAGACTGGAATTATAGGTTTAAGGGAAATAACCTAAAGGGAAAAGTGCCATTTTCACCACATTATATTAAAGTCACACACTATCAACCTGAAGAGAGAGGTGATTTTAATTCACAGAGGCACAGTGACTACTGACAATCCCAGTCTTTCTAAACACAAACCATTAAGTCAAGGAGAACTTGAAGTGAAGTATTTCAAGTCCTAGAAGAAAACAACCTCCAACACAAATTGATGTACCCCACAAAACTATCATCCTTTGACTTTCAGTCTATGAATTTTTTTTGAGTTAAATGTGTTTCTTTTATGTAACATATTGTTCGATCTTGTTTCTTGATCCATTCTGCCAGTCTGTTACCTTTGAAATGATGAATTGTGACCATTTACATTGATGGCTATAACTGAGATATATATATATATATATGTATATATAAAATTATATATATAATTGTTATGTTATTTTCCTGTTGTTGGTTTTCTTTTCTCTCTGTGTGTTTAATTACTTGCCTTGCCAGGTGGATTCATTCTTTTGGGGCTAATGGGGTTGTAGTGTTTGCTATCTCCTTCTACAATGTCCTTCAGAATATTTTGTAGTGCTGATTTAGTGGTCATCGATTACTTTTATTTTTCTTATTTTTTATTTTTATCTTTTATTTTAAAAAGCAAAACAGAAAAAAAGGGTATAAATGATAGAGATTTTAAAAAAATAGTAGGAAATTAACCCTAGTCAATATATTGCATGTTTTTATCTTAGAAGTAGTTTTTCAGGTTACAAGATCTAGGCACAAAAAGTGATCAAACAATCAAACAATGACAGCACAAACTGTTCTTTTTGATGAATTAACAGTTATCTATCTTGCATTTGTATACATACATACATCTACATATATATACCTATATATATATATATAATCTTTTCCTTTCTTCCATTTCTCCTTTCCCCTATCCCAATTGTTCTTTCCTTTTGAGCATTTTCTTCCCTTTCATTATTACAAAATCTGTTGTACATTTTGGATCTTGTTACTCTTTCAGTTTTATATTTTTATTTTTCTTTTACACTAGGGAGACAATATGATATTCATAAACATGAGTTTGATTTATTTCACTTATGAGTATGGTCTCAAGTTGCCTCTATTTACCTGTAAAAACCTCAAGATTATCCTTTTTATAGTTGAGTAATATTCCATTCTATAAAAATACCACATCTTTCTTATCCATTCTGTGGTTGATGGGCGTTTTGGTTGTTTCCAAGATTTAGCTATTACAAATTGTGCTGCTATAAACATGGGTGCACACACATCACTGTGAGATGACATTTTCAATTTTTCTGGGAAAATAGCCAGAAGGGGAATAGCTGGATTGAATGAGACTTCCAGTCCTTGTTTTTTGAGGAATCTCTACACTGATTTCCACAGTGGTTGCATCAGTCTACACTCCCACCAACAGTGGAGAAGTATTCCTTTTTCCCCACAGCCACATCAACATTTGTTGTAGATTGATTTCTTGATAGCAGCTACTCTTTCTGGAGTGAGATGGAATCTCAGTGTTGTTTTAATTTGCATTTCTTGAATGACCAGTGATGTAAAACATTTCTTCATTGTATTTATTTATTTGTATTTCTTCATCTGAGAAGTGCATGTTCATCTCAGATGCCCATTTTTGGATTGAGTCTTTAAACTTAGGGGACCTGATGTTTTTTACTTCTTTATATGTTCTAGATATAAATCCTTTGTCCAAGGGACAGATGGCTAAAATTCTTTCCCATTCTGTGGGTTTTCTTTTTCACTCTGTTGGTGATTTTTTTTGGAGTGCAAAACTTTTTAATAAGATGAGATCATAGTTGTTCATTCTTTGAAGTATTTCCTGTATGGTTTGCATTTTATTCATGAACTCTTTGCCTACACCTATATCTTCAAGATTTCTACCTACCCTGTCTTCCAGTAGATTTTGTATTTCTATTTTAATATTTAGATCTTTGATCCATTTTGACTTTAGTTTAGTACATGGTGATAGACATGGGTGTAGTTTCAGTCTTTGGCATGGAAAGCCAATTTTTTCAACACCATTTATTAAAGAGGCTATCTTTTTTCCAGTGAACCTGTTTAGCCCCTTTGTCAAAGATAAGGTGGCTTAGTGTCTTTGTAGTTGTATCTACATCTTCCAATCTGTTCCACTGATTGTCAGGTCTGTTTTTTTTGCCAGTACTATGCTGATTTTATCACTGTAGCTTTGAAGTAAAATTTCAAGTCAGGGATTGAGATGCCTCCTGCCTTGCCTTTGTTGCCCAGGATTGTCTTTGCTATTCTAGATCTCTTCTGTTTCCAAATGAATTCTAGGAATGTTTTCTCTAGATCTGTAAATTATGTTAATGGTATTTTGATCAGGATTGCATTAAATCTGTATAACAGTTTTGGGAGTATAGCCATTTTCACAATGCTGGTTCTTCCTAACCAAGAGCAAGGGATATCTTTCCATTTTCTGACATCCTCTTCAATCTCCTTTTTAAGAGTACTGTAGTTTTCAACACATAGGCCTTTTACATGGTTCTTAGGTTGATTCCTAAGTATTTCATTTTTTAGGATGCTATTGTTAAAGGTGTTATTTCCATAATTTCTTTCTCAATGAGTTTGTTGTTTGTGTACAGGAATGCTATTGATTTTTGATTGTTGACTTTGTATCCAGCTACACTACTGAATTTGCTTATTATCTCTAGTAGTCTTTTGATGGAGTTTTTGGGGTCTTCTATGTAGAGTACCATGTCATCTGCAAAAAGTGGTAATTTAACTTCTTTCCTTGCTATCCTTATTCCTTTAATTCCTTTCTCTTGTCTAATTGCTCTGGCTAGTGTTTCCAGCACTATATTGAATAGGGGTGGTGATAGTGTACATCATCTTGTTCCTGATTTTAGAATGAAAGCTTTCAATTTTTGTCCATTTAGTATAATGTTGGCTGTTGGTTTGTCATAGATGGGTTTTATCAGATTGAGGTAGATACCATGTATTCTAAGTTTCTGTAAGGTTTTTATCATGAACAAGTATTGGACTTTATCAAAGGTTTTTTTCTATGTCTACTGAGATGATCATGTGATTTTTGTCTTTGGCTCTGTTGATGTGGTGTATTACATTTATTGATTTGCATATATTAAACCATCCCTTCATTCCTGGGATAAATCCCACTTGGTCATGATGTATAATCTTCTTGACAATTTGCTGCATTCTATTTGCTGGTATTTTATTGAGAATTTTTGCATCAATGTTAATTAGGGAGATTGACCTATAGGTCTCCTTTTTGGCTTGGTTTTTCTTGGTTTTGGTATTAGAGTAATACTTGCCTCCATGAATGAGTTAGACAAATTGCTTCCCTTTCAATTTCATTGAAGATTTTGAGGAGCATTGGTGTTAAACCTTCTCTAAATTTCTTGTAGAATTCAGCTGTGAATCCACCAGGACCTGGGCTTTTCTTTGTTGGTAAGTTTTTAATCACATTTTCAATTTTAATAGCTGATACTGGGTTATTCAAAATTGTTATATCTTCTTGATTCAGCTTTGGTAATTCATACGTTTCTTGGAATCTATCCATTTCCTTTGTGTTTTCCACCATATGTGAGTAAAAATTTTCAAAGTAGGTATTCATGATCTTCTGAATTTCCATGGAATCTGTAGTAATTTTACCCTTTTCATTCCTTATTACATGAATTTGAGTTTTTTTCTTTCTTTTTCTTGATAAGGTGGGCTGGGGACTTATGAATTTTGTTTATTCTTTTGAAGAACCAACTCTTTGATTCATTAGTTCTTTCTGTTTTGTTAGTCTCAACTGCATTAATTTCTGCTCTGATCTTTATACTTTCCTCTCTTCTATGAGCTTTGGGCTTGACTTGCTCTTTTTCTAGACGCTTCAGATGTGTCATTTGGTTGTTTCTTTGTGTTCATTTTGCTTTTCTGATGTCACAACTCATTGCTATATATTTCTCTGTTAGGACTGCTTTCATTTGTGCCACAGGTTTTGGTATATTGTATCTGCATTTTCATCAAATTTTAGGTAATGTTTAATTTCTTCTTTATTTTCATCTGCAACCCATTGGTTGTTCAAGAGGTTGTTACTTAATTTCCATGCATTTGTGTAAGTTTTGCAGTTTCATTTGCCATTAATTTCCAATTTCAGTGTACTATGGTCAGATAATATACATGTGACAATTTCAATCCCTTTGCATTTACTTAAGCATGTTCTATGGGCTAATATATGCTGTATTTTAGAGAGTGTCCCATGTGCAGCTGAGAAAAATGTGTATTCTGATTTTGTTGGGTGGAATACTCTGTAAACATCTACTAAGTACATTTGTTCACAGATTTGATTCAGTTCTGCTATTTCTTTGTTGACTTTTTGTTTAGTTGATCTATGTCTTTGTAAAAATGGGGTATTAAGGTCCTCTGTTATAACTGTGTTATTCTATATTTGGTTTTTCATGTCTATTAGTATTTGTCTTATATAGTTGTTTGCTTCTGTATTTGGCGCATATATATTTATGGTTATTAGCTCTTCCCCTTGAATTATTCCCCTAACAAGCATGCAGTGACCTTCTTTATCTCTTTTGATCATTTTTGGTTTGAAGTTCACATTGTCTGCAAACAGAATAGCTACTGCTGTTTTTTTCTGGGTTTCTGTCTCATGGAATATTGTTTTCCATCCTTTGATTTTAGTCTGTGAATTTCCTTTTGAGTCATATGCGTTTCTTGTATACAGCATATTGTTGGATCCTGTTTCTTGATCCATTCCATCAACCTATTTCTTTTAATTGGTGAATTGGGACCATTTCCAATGATGGATATAATTGTTATGTACTGGCTTAACTTGTCATGTTATTTTCCTGTTGTTGGTTTCCTGCTTTCCTTGCTTAATCGCTTGCCCTGTCTGGTGTTTTCTTTCTGTTGTTGTTCTGGGAATTATAGTCATTTTTGTCTCTCTCTAGTATGTGTTTCAGTACTCTTTCTAGTGTTGGCTAGGTGAACATAACTTTCTTCAGTTGTTCTTTGTCATGAAAGTATCTTATTTCTCCATTAATTTTCAAAGAAAGTTTTGCAGGGTACATCAATCTCGGTTGAAAGTTATTTTCTTTCAGGGCTTGAAATACTTTACTCCAAGCTCATCTTGACTTGAGGGTTTGTTCTAAAGTCTACTGTGATTCTAATGGGCTTTTCTTGATAGGTGAGTTGCATCTCTTCTCTAATAGCTTTTAGTATTCTGTTTTTATGCTGAAGTTCTGAGATCTTAATTATTTTATTTCTGGATGTAGATTTATTTTGGTTATGATTATTTGGTGTGCTGTATGCCTCACTTATTTGTATTCTGATTCTTTTCCCATGTTTGGGAAATTTTCTGCTATTATCTCTGCAAATAGTTTTTTATGTCATTTGTGTTGACACCTGCATTTTCACTGATGTCTATCAGTCTCATATTGCTTCTCTTTGCATCATCTCTATAGCCTCATGGATTTGTTTCTTTATTTCACTTGCTATCTCTTCAGAAATTTCAGGTGTATGACTTCTAATGCCCTCTATTTCAATGCCTCCTGTACTTGTTCCTGATGGAGTAGATGGTTGAGATTGTATTTTGCTTTTTCGTTTTGTCATTTTCACCTCTTGGGTTAATATTTTGGTCTTTTCAATCCCACTAGTCTCAACTGTCCATCATGTGTGTCTTAGGGTCCTACTGTGTGGCTGATGTTTGTCCAATTGCTGGGTCCCACAATGCAGGGGAGGGGCCAGTCACCTGAATTCCTCCTGCAGGGCCTGTTGGGTGAGTCCTATATTCTTCCTAGGCCGACTAGCCTAGGAGTATTGATGTAAGCCAACCCTTAGCTCCAATTGTTAGTGCAGCTTCAGGCTGTTCAAGGCCACCAGATCTACCTTGCTGTAGTGTGCCCCTCAGCTGGAATCCTACTGTGTCACTGGGGATCTCATAGGCCCTTTTGAGGTCCTCCAGGTTGGGGGAGGCCTTGTCAGTACTCTCCTAAACCCACCTGGTGGGTCATCAATTTTTCAGGTGTTCTTTGTCATGGGAGTATCTTATTTCTCCATCAATTTTGAAAGATAGTCTCCCACACCTCAAGCCTGGGCTCAACGAGAAAGCTCTGCTTACCTTCTCCCTCTTCTACTTTGTGGTCTCTCTCTTGTCTCTTCCTATGGGCCCTAATTCTTGCTTCTTGTTGGGTCCTGAGGACCTACTTCCCTCCTCTTTCTCTTCTTCACATTGCTATATTCCAGCACCTGGATTCCAAATATTGGAGAGACTATTTCTATGCTGCTCACCATTCCACTATCTTCTGAGAAAGGTACTATTACTTATTTTAGAGAGAAAATGTGTAGATTTTTCCCATTTAATATCATGTTGGCAGTAGGTTTATCATAAATGTCTTTTATAAAATTGAGACAACATTCTTCTATACATATTTTAATCTGGGATTTTGTCTGGAATGGATGTTGTGCTTTGTGACAGTCTTTTTCTGCATCTACTGAGACGATTATTATCCTTGCTTCTGTTTTCATTGTGTATTACATTTATTGATTTGTGCATATTGAATCATCTTTCCCTTTCTGGAAAGAAGTCTACTTGGTCATGATGTATGATCTTTGATGTTTTACATTCTGTTTGCCAGTAACTTATTGAGGATTTTTTGTCTATATTCATTAAAGAGATTTGCCTATAGTATTCTTTTTTTTTTTTTTCCCCAGCACCGGAGATTGAACTCACAACTTCACACCTGCCTGACAGGCACGTAAGCCACTGAGCCAAACTCCCGGCCCTGGTTTTTGAGGCAGGGTCGCACTGTGTAGCTCAGGCCAGCCTTGTGCTCGCGTTGTAGCCCAAGCCGGCCTCGAACTCACTATGCTCCTCCTACCTCAGCCTCCCAAGTGCTGTGCCTATAGTATTCTTTTTAAGTTGGATCCTTGTATGCTTTTGGAATCAGGGTAATAATAGCTTGTAGGAATGAATTTGGAAGTACTCACTCCCTTTCAATTTAATTAAAGTTTGAGGAGTATTTGCATTAGATACTTTCTAAAGTTCTTGTAAATTCAGCAGCAAATACATTTGGTCCTGGGGTATTTTAGCTGGAAGATTTTTATTACTACCTCAATTTCATTGCCTATTACTGTATTGATTAGAGATTTTTGTGTCTTCTTGGTCCAGTTTTTCTAATTTATATGTGTCTAGGAATCTGTCTCTTTCTTTAAGATTCTCAATTTGCTGGAATACAATTTTTCATAGTAGTTACTAATGATATTCTGGATTTTAACAGTGTTCATTGTGATTTCACTTTTTAAAATTTCTAATTGCATTGATAGGGGTCTTTTCCCTTCCATTTTGGTAACTTTGACTAGGTGTTGAACTATTTTGCTTGTTTTTTTTTTTCAGAAAACTGATTCTTGTATTCATTGATTTTTTTTTTTTAGTTTCAATTTCATTAATTTCTACTCTGATCTTATTAATGTACAGGTTCTTGAGGACCCATTGTAATTTCACCCTTTTCACTCCTAATTGCTTGAATTTAAGCTTTTTCTTTCTACTTTTTGATAAGGTTGGCTATGGGTTTATCATTTTTTTCAATCTTTCAAAGAACCAATTGTTTGATTCATTGATTTTATAATTGTTTTCTTAGTCTCAATTGCATTAATTTTTTCTCTGATCTTTGTAATTTCCTCACTCATATGAGCTTTGGGTTTGATATGTTGTTTCTTTTCTAGGAGTTTGAGGTTCAACATTAATGTGTTTATTTGAGCTTGCTCCATTTCCCTAATGTGAAGATTCACTGCTATAAATTTCTCTTGTAGGACTGCTTTTATTGCCTCCCCTAAGTCCTGATATGTTGTACCAGCATTATCATTTAATTGTTCAATTTCTTCTTTAATTTGCTCTGTGACTCACTGGTTGCTCAAGAGGGTGTTGTTTAGTTTCCATGTGTTTATGTAGTTTTTGTTATTTCTTCTGCTGCTGATTTCCAATTTCATTACGCTATGGTCAGATAATACACCTGGGATAATTTCAATTCCTCTGCATTTACTTAAGCATGTTCTATGGGCTAATATGTGGTCTATTTTGGAGAACATCTCATGTGTAGCTGAGAAGAATATATATTCTAATGTTGTGGAGTGGAACACTCTGTAGACATCTACTAAATCCATTTGTTCATAAGTTTGTTTTACTTCTGATATTTCTTTTGTTGATTTTTTGTCTAGTTGATCTATCTAATTGAGAGAGTTGTATATTAAGTTCCCCCATTGTAATTGTTTTAGTGCTCATTTGATTTTTCATGTCTGTTAATATTTGTTTTATGTAGTTGGGTGCACTGATATTTTATGCATATATATTTATGATGGTTGTCTCTTCTTCTTGGTGTCTTCCCTTACCAAGTATGTAGTGACCTTCTTTGTCTCTTTTGATCAGTCTTGGCTTGAAGTTCACATTGTCTGCAAATAAAATACCCATCTCTGCTTTTTTTGGTATGCTGTCACATGGAGTATTGTTTTCCATCCTTTAATTTTCAGTTTATGAATTTCTTTTGGAGTCAAATGTGTTTCTTGAATGCAGCATATTATTGGATCTTGCTTTTTAATCCATTCTGCTAGTCTGTTTCTTTTGATTAGTGAATTGAGAACATTTGCATAGATGGTTTTAACTGATATATATTGATTTATTCAGCTCATATTATTTTCCTTTTGTTGGTTCCCTGTCTTTCTCCTATGTTTAATTGCTTGCCCTTTCTTGTGGGTTCTTTCTATTGTTCTTGTGCTTAAGGTCTTCATATTCTCTTTCTAATATATCCTTCAGAGCATTCTAAAGAGTTGGTTTGGTGGTCATGAATTTTTCAGGTGCTTTTTTGTCATAGAAGTGTCTTATTTTTTCATCAATTTTGAAAGATAGTTTTTTTTTTTTTTTGGTACCGGGTATCGAACTCATGACCTTATGCTTGCCATGCAGGCATTTGTGTCACTGTACTAAATCCCCAGCCCTGGAAGATAGTTTTGTGGGATATATCAGCCTGAGTTGGAGGTTTTCTTTTAGGGTTTGAAAAACTTCATTCCAAGCTCTCCTTGATTTAAAGGTTTGTGTTAAGATGTGTATTATGATTCTGATGGGCTTTTTTAAATAGGTTGTTTGTTTCTTTTCTTTGTTTTTACTGTTCTGTTCTTGTGCTGAATTTCTGGAATCTTGGTTATTATATGCCTTAGCATAGATTTATTTTGATCATAGCTGTATGGAGTTCTATATGTCTTATTTATTTGTATGTCAAGTTCTTTATCCATGTTTGGGAAGTTTTCTACCACTATTTCTGTGAAGTGGTTTTTAAAAATACCATTTGCATTATCTCCAGCTTTCTCATTGACCCCAATCAACCTTATGTTATTCTTCTTTGCTTCATCTTGCAGTTGTTGGATTGATTTTTCATGGTCTCTTGCTATTTTTAAGGTATCTTTTTTTCATGGTCACTGGTCACAATCTTGTCTTCTAGATCTAATATTGTATCCTTGTCTTTGTTCAATCTTTTGTGTATACTTTCAATGGAGATTTTAATCTCTTGGATTTCTGTTTGGATTTGTTTCATGAATTCTATTTCTTTCATATGTTGGGTGTTTATGTTTTCCATCATTTTCCTATACTCTTCTATTTTTTTTTGTCTGTATCTGTGCTAGTATCTTGCATTTTGATCATCATCTTTTTTTGTACCTAGAAGGTTATTTTTTCTATAGTGTTTTCTATTTGTGTTTTCACTTCTGTTGCTCTCATTTCAGAAAGTGCCTGTGCTTGGCTTCTGATTTCCTTTATTTCACTGTGCTCTGGGCTTGTCCTGGGTGGGCTAAGGGGTCTGGAGTTTCATTTTGCTTCTGCATCTTCTATCTTCTGCATTTTCTATTTTTCATTTTATTTTGTTTTCTGTGTTGATGTTTTTCAATTTCTTATGGTAGATAGCTTCATCATTAGTATTGAGGCTTCTTTAGCAGATGCCTATTCTTCCTGGATGTCTTCTAGATGTAGGTGGCTCTTTATGTCTATCTCAAGAGCCTACCTTCCCAATTTGTTAAGGATGAGAAGTTGCTATTTGAATCAGAATCCGTTCTTCTGGTACTGAAATATGCTGATGCTTATGGTCCCATTCAATTACAGTGTTATCATTCAATGTAGAAAAGGTGATTATAACATGTATGACATTTTTGTTGAAGTAGTACAGTTGGCAATAACAATAGCATCATGTACAGCCTTGCTACTGACAAACTGTGGAAACTGTTAATCTGATATCTTTGACCATAGGAGTAAATTCTACAATTACATAACAAAATCTCACATATACCAGTACACAATGATTTTATCCTTAGTGGAATGACTTTAGTCCACTATAGGGGGTTATAATTTAAGAAAAATAGTGTCCAAGATAGAGAGATGAGTGAGGTCAGCCATAGTACAAGGCAAGACTGCAGGTTAAAGGATGACCACCCAAGTTCTGGGAAACTGGAGGACACAGAAGCAAAAGAATGAATGAGAAAGTGAAGGAGTATTGAAATGAACCAGAAAGAGAAGAAACAATATTTACTCACATGAAAGTATCATAAAATCAAGAGATAGTTGAGGAAAGAGAAAGAAGATGAAAAGAAGAAAACAAAAAGAAAGGTAAATAGTCCTAAATAGTCAAAAAAAAAGAAAGAAAAAGAAAAAATAATCAAAACAAAAATAGCCACAAAAGACAAAATAAAACAGAACAAAACAAACAAATAAAAAATGCCAGTCAGATAGAAAAAAAGGATAACCAATTAGACAAAAAAAAAGTATTACAATTCCTCTGGTGTTCACAGTTCTGTGGTAGAGTCCAAGTTGATACTCAGAAATGTGCTATGTACTTCAGCCAAGTTTGTGATGGGTATGGGGCTGATCTTGGCTTCTGGATGTGGAACACAGGATAGGTCTTCTGTTGTTTGAGTTGTCCCGGAGCTCTTTGACGTAGAATGCAGCTCCACCTGCTTCTGTTCCACATGTTTACCTAGCTTACCAACTTTTCACTGCTCACTGGTGCTTTGGACTTCTCTACACCATTGGTACTTCTTGGGCCTGTATATGTGCCTACACTGAGGCCTGTTCTCACTGGTCTCATCTGGGCCAGCCTGTATTACCCAAAAAGGGGCCTAGTCTCACAGGTTGCCCACTAGCATATGTGCCCATTCCCTCTACTCTGTTATTTATGATTTCCTCCCTTGCGTTAGGCTTGGATTTCAATTGGTCTTGTTTTGCTAGTATCGTGAGGTGCCTCATATGTTGTTTATTTGAACTTTTTCTCTTTTTCTGGTATGAACATTCACAGCAATAAACTTTCTTCTAAGGAGTCTTTTCACGGTATTCCATGGATTCTGGCATGTTGTACTGACATTATCTTTTGATATTAGAAATTGTTTAATTAGTTTTTGATTTATTCTGTGACACATTGAGTGTTCAGGAGCATGTTAGTTAGTGGATAGGTGTTTGCAAAATTTCTGTGGTTCCATTGTACTGTGATGCATGCATGAAAGTATCCCATGGTAAAATGCATGGGATAATTTCAATTTTTTGTGCATAATTAAGCATGATTTTATGGGCTAGAATGTGGTCTATTTTGGAGAAAGTCCCATATGCTACTAAGAAAAATGTGTATTTTGTTGCTCAGTGAAACAATCTATAGACATAAATTAAGTCCACTTATTTGAAGATTTTGTTTAACTCCAACATTTCTTTGTTGGTGTTTTGTCCATTTGATCTATTTGTAATAGTGAGATACTAAAGTCCACCATTCTAAGTATGTTTCGCTGATCTTTTATGTTCAATAGTATTTATGAAGTTGGGTGTACTGTGTTTGGTGCATATGTGTTATCCATTATTTTCTTTTCATGTGGAATTGTGCCTCTAATCATGATATTGTGCCTTCTTTACTTTCTATGATCAGTTTTGTCTTGAAGTCCATTTTGTATGAAAATAGAATAGGTACTCCTGCTTGTTTTCAGCTTCCTATTTCATGGAATACCGTTTTCCAGCCTTTGGTTTTCAGTCCTTGAATTTCTTTTTTGATTAAATGTGCTTCTTGTGTGTAGCATATTGTTGGACTTTGTTTCTTTATCCATTTGCAAATCTGTGTCTTTTGATTGGCAACTGAGAATATTCACATTGAGAGTTATTACTGAAAGGTATTGATTTATTCCTGTCACTGCATTATTTTCTTATTGTTGATTTCTTTCTTTTCCCTTCGGCTTAACTGTTTGTGCTGCATGATCTATTCTTTTATGATATCCTTGATAATTTTTTTTGCAGTGCTTGTTTAGCATTCATGAATTTCATAAATGATCTTTGTAATGGAATGCCCTTATTCTCCATTAATTAAGGAAACCTTAGTTTTGCAGGCTATATCAATCTGGGTTGGAAATTGTTTTCTTTTAGGGCATGAATCACTTCACTTCAATCTCTTCTGGCCTTTACAGTTTGTGTTGAAAACATGTTGTAACACCAAGGCGTTTAGCTTAATAAGTGATTTACTTGCTATTCTCTGATAGCTTTTAAGGTTCTGTCTTTGTGTCAGACTTCTGAAATTTTGACTATGATATGTATGGGGACTGCTATGGTTTGTGTATGGATATGTACCCAAAGTCTCATGTGGCCATAGGGATAGGGTTTTCAGAGGTGGCTGAATCTAGAGTTTGTGATTGGTTCATTGTTTAGTGCTGGGGTTGGAGGTACAAGTGCTACAGCCATCCTAGGGTGGGTAGCCTGCATACAATACAAGGGAGGAAAAAATTCTTGCTCCTCCCTTTTGCTCTTGTTGTTTTTGCTATCTCCTCCCACCATGAACTGTTGCCCCCCTGCATGTGCCACCCTGCCTTGGAGCCAACAGATTATGGACTGAAACCTCTACAAACTGTGAGCTAAATAAACTTTTCCCTTTTTAAATTTGGGTGTTGAGTACTTTGTCTCAGCAATGAGAGAAGAGTAATTAAGACAGGGACCTTGTTATTTATGGTAGTTATTTGGTGTTCTGTAAGCCTTACCTGCATGCTGAGTTCTTTTCCCATAGTTAGAAAGTTTTCTGCTCTGATTTCTGTAAACATAATTTTTTATTCTGTGTGTGCCATCCTCAAATTTCTCTCCAACTCCAGCTAGCCTTAGGTTAGCCTTTTGGTACTATTTTATGGTTGTTGTTATGAATTTTCCTGGCCTTTTTGCTTTCATGTTTTTAAAAAGCATATTATAATGTGACTACATTTTATCCTTGATTTCTGAGACCTGTATTTCACATTGGTCTTTTCTGCTGTTAATGTATTCAACACAGTTTTTTTTATCTGTGAGACTTCTGTTTGGCACCTTTTTACAGAGTCTATTTCTTTGGTAAGTTTGTCATTCATGTTATGAACAGCTTTAGTCATCCTTTCTAAATATAGTCTGTTTCTTCAATAACCAATTGGTCAGTTTGCTAGTTCCATTATTTTTTTGATTATGTAATCTTTGAATTTGCAGAGTTTCTTTGCGTCCTCTTTAATTATCGCATGCATCTCAGCTTTGTGGTGTTTGATTTTCTCTCCATCAGCACTCCTTGGGTCTGTTTTGGGACATTTGGGAGTGTCTGGAGGATGGTGTTGCCTTGTTTGCTCATGTCCTTAGTTTTGTGTGTGTGTGTGTGTGTGTGTGGGTGTGTGTGTGTGGGTGTGTTGATATAGAGGTCAAATAGAATGAAGGGAATTTGTTTTTGGTATGAAATCTCTTTGGTTTGGTTTTGTGTTCCAGTGATGTGTTCATGGCTTTATTTGTCAAGATGTATTATTTATTTTTTCAAATGATTTAATTTAATTTGGTTGGATCCTGTCACCATGTTGTAAGGACACAGTGGTTATAGCAGCATTAACAGATCTGATCATGTATTAATCATAAGTACTAAAACTTGTCTTCACTCATTTGTCCTTTAATCACTGCCCTGTATAGTCTATATTATGCTGTTATTGGCAGCTATTCTCTGATATGGAGGGAGAAGAGAAAGAAAGAGGAAAGGAAAATAATGGGAGAAAGTCAGTAGGAGTCAAGATAAATGAGAGAAGTATTAATAGCCAAAAAATAGATAAGGGTCAGATTCTGTTGGAGGTATTTTATAGTTGGAGTAAAAGGTTAGTGTCGAGGGGGTTTAAGAGAATATTTATGGGGGGATGGGGAGGGATGCAAGGAGAAGAAGATGTAATTAGAAACTGAGGGAAGCTGTGAGGTTGTTGAAAGATGTTAATATATTTGTGGTTAGTTTTGTTTGCATCCTATAAGCACTATTCTTTTAAGAGTTACCATGACATGATCATGAATGTTATTATTCAAATTAAAGCACTGGTCTATTATTCTCTTTTGTACATATATACTGCCACCTGTTATATATACAGCACGTGAAAGGTGCTGAAGAAGTGAGGACAGGTGAATAGGTAAAATAAGAAATAGTGAAGGGAATAGAATAGGGAGGAAAGCAGGTTAGAAAAGAGAAAAGAGAAAAGAGAAGGAAGACCAATATAGAGTAAAATAAAGAGGAAATACTTAAAAATAAAAAAGTTAAAAGTAAAAACAAATAGCATTGACACAGAAGCAAGAACTGAAGAAAAGAAAATCAATTTAAAAAAAGTACTTAAAAAGTGTCATTGTGTCACTTCTGCCTTCACGGCATACCTCTTGTATTCTGCCCTAGATGTTTTGCATTTTGTGATACAGAGTGCCCTGGGGAACTCTGCAGTAGTCCCACAGGAATAGTCCATGTAGCAACAATTAACCACATAGAACAGGAGCCAAGTGATAAACAGATGCTTCCTCTTTGTCCCTTGAAGTGTGTGAGTTTCTTCAACATTTTCATGGGATTATGCATCCAGTCTCTCCTACCAGTCATCAACTCAGTAGTATGTCCTTTGTTTGGTCTCACCCATTCCATCTTGAAGAGAAAACTGCCTCGCTGATGTACTTGTATCTTGCAGTGGGTCACTGTTTAATTATCCAGTGGCCCTCATCAGGTGCTGAGGCTGTGTTCCAGATTGCAGCATAACAAGGTCACTCACCACTGTGGCTTGAGAGCACCTGCTGAAATTAGTGGAGTTCCCAATAAGGATAGGGTAGATCAGAGTACATACAACTTTTCCAAAGAACTATTTCTGCTTTTGAAACAGAATTTTCTATTTTAATTAATGTCTTATAAAACAGTAGCCTTACCAAAGGGTAGGAGTTTTGGTGAATTGATATTGCTACAGCCTGTAAGTCATCCACTGCTCTGTAAGTAACCCCTAACAAACTTACTTACTTGCCAAGCTAGATTTGTCCAGGTCGTTGTTTAAACTTCCAGAATGCTCTCAATGCAGAGGCAGACATATCTTTTCCATCTCATTGGAAAATTTATGGACATCTCTATTTATCTGTTTATGCAAACCCCCAAATAAACTACTTGTACCAAATTCTTTTTATTAAGGTTTAGTTTTGTGTACATCTGTAATAAAAATAAAAGCATATTAATAAACTAACATGTGTAATTAAATTTTTCTTAATTTTAGGTAAGTTAAGAAAACATCAGTAGAAATGTTTGCTATTTTCTTTCAAGTGTTGCATGTAATATTTTCAAAAGCATCAAGTGTTCTGTGCAGATACAGTATCAGAAAAAATCCTCTTCCAACCAGGTTGCAATTCCTACAGAGAACTGTAGAGCTGTTTTTTCATGAAAAATGTGTACCCTCATTCCTCTTCTCTTGCATATGGGTCAAACTTGATGACTGTCTTCTAAAGAAAAGAATCATAGAAGTAAAACTCTTACGACATTATATTACAAAAGGAAGTAGAACTCTGGTTTGGTGATTTCTTTCTTTCTTTCTTTCTTTCTTTCTTTCTTTCTTTCTTCTTTCTTTCTTTCTTTTCTTCTTTCTCACTCTTTCTCTGCTTATCTTGCAGCCTAGTCACCATGTTATGTGGAAGCAGCCCTGGACACACAAAAAGGTTGTGATCTTTTCATTGATTTCCATTTCTAATGTAGTCGCACGAGTCCCAGATCATCACTTCCATTTAATCCTATTCTTTATTAGCAAGTTACCAGCTTTGGCCCATGTTCAAGAAAGAGAAGTAGAGTTTTCATTTTCACACAAGCTATTTTAAGGAATTTACATTTCAAAACTAGCCCACTATGCAGAATAATAACAACTTCCTCATCTTGTCAAGTAGCTGTGACACTATTTGTCAGGTGAATTATTTAATCCATGATATTTGAACTTATTTTCTAGAGCAATACTGCTAATAGAACTTTCTGTGGTAATGGAAATGTTTTATACATGTTGTTTGATACCTAGATGGATATTGAGCATTAAAATATGATTGATGAGAGTGAATGATTGAATATAAATTGTTTCATTTAACCTAAATCTCAGCAGGCACATGTGAACAGTGCTTACTGTATTGGGCTGTTGAGTTCTAGAACAATAAAGGATGGAGGTGAGATTCCAGCAGTGGGGTAAGCACTGGGCTGGCTTTCTAGTAGAATGCTATGGCATTCCAATTACAAGTAAAATGCTTCCAGGCCTGACTGCATTCAAATGTACAAATTGAGATGATTTGGCTGAAGATGTCCTAGAGAGAAGAAACTTCCTGATGTGTGGGTGTGGAAAAGCAGAATAATCACTGGTGAGAAGTGTCAGGACAACTCCTCTGGTGGGCAAGATGCTAGAATTGTTTAGACATGCAGATCCTTGCTCAACACCCTATCGCTTGACACAAAGCCTCTAGCCAACTGCTTTGGCTCAAAGAATGAAGCATCTTCAACACTAAATCTCAGAGGATGATGACTTTGGAAATTCCTGTGTGTGCCTGTCCCTCTTACCTGCTCCTCCTAGCCTTTACCCTCCTTATTCTTATCCTTCCTGTTCCTTAGTTTGAAACTTGTGATTTTGGAGTGTGTAGTCACAGTGTTGAAAACATCTTGGCCCTCCCATCAAAATAATGAGCAATCATCATCCAAAAGGATTTTGTTTAATCATGACCTACTGTGCATAGGGTTCTATCTAGACATTACAATAAGAATTAATCTCCACCCTTGGAATGCTACCATTTAGCTGGGGAGGTTTCATAGGCCAGTAACATTTATGGACAGTTTGTTGTGTGCCAAATATAGGGCTATAATTTTAATGAATATGAGCTCACTCGATCCTTTTTAAATCCTGTGATATCGATACTTTTCAATGCAAGTTTTATTTTCTAGAGCAACACTGCTCTAGACGGATTATTTTATCTCCATTTTGTGACTGAGAAAACAGACTCAGTGAGGTAAAATATCTTACTCAAAGTAAAGCATCTATGGTGTGACTGTGGGATTCGAATCAAGGGTTGTTGAATTCCAATATACCCTTGTCACCACTCAACAGCACTCATGTGCCATTCTTCTGAATAGTTTTCCCACTTCTTTGGGGATTCATGTCTCATGAAGCCAACTTGAACATAGTTGAGAAGGTTTTGCAGAGTTTTGGAAGCACACAAAGATTTTGAGGCACACTAAAGTGAACTTAGTAACGTTTTCTTGTCAACTCCAAAGACATTACAGTAAGTTGAGGAAAGAGTTGTCAAGAAAAGCTATGAGAAAGTTTTGTTTTTAGCACTATCTATGAACAAGGGCTACTGTAAGAACAATGATGAGGTAACTGGAAAGGGAAAAGTGGAACTGGAAAGCTCTTTTGAAGGTCTCAGCCCTGCTGTGAAATGTTGAGTCTTGCCAACTTGCTAGACCTAGGGAGAAATGTTCTGTGAAGTGCATACATTTTTACTGACTGAGCTCATTGGAAAGACTTGAGAAATTGCATTTAATTGCCAGTGTAAGCCTCTGTGACACCATGAACAGATCTGATCACCATGAAATCCAACTGAAAGATTTTGATTAGCTGTAGCCAGGGGCGGGGGGACATCCCTACTGAGGGTGCAGAGAAAGATAAAGAACTTAATGGGATGATTATCATATGAAACTCAATATGAGATAGGTATTAGTTACTTAAGCCATGGACTTCAAGACCTAGATTTGAATCTCAACTCTGTTGTTTACAAGTTATATAACCCTGGACAATCTATGTAGCTTCTTTCTGTTTTCCTTACTGGAAAGGTAGAGATGATGAGAAGAAATGTCTTTTGGGTTAGTTGTGAAGATGAAATGAAATAATTCATATAAAATGCTTAGTGTAGTGCCTAAAACATAAAAACTTCTCAGTAAATGATAACTGCTCTCATTTTAACAGGTCAAAGAAAACAGAATGTACAATGAAATTCTACACATAGGTTTCAATTCCAGTCCTATTGCCAGTTAATAACAATGCAATCTTGGTTAGGTTATTTTGGCTCTTGGTGCCTTAGTTTCCTCACTGACAAAATGGAATTAAGAATAATTCTTGTATATCACATCAGTAAAGATAGCCAGATACTTTAATCCCAGCACTCAGGAGGCTGAGGTAGGCGGAGCGTTGTGAGTTCGAGGCCGGCTTGGGCTACACCGCGAGCGCAAGGCTGGCCTGAGCTACACAGTGCGACCCTGCCTCAAAAAACCAGGGCCGGGAGTTTGGCTCAGTGCCTTAAGTGCCTGCCCTGGCAGGCGCGAGGTTGTGAGTTCAATCCCTGGTGCCGCAAAAAAAACCAAAAAACAAACAACAAAAAAAAAAAGATAGCCAGATAATGTAATACACATTGACAAGGATAGAGAGAAATCAAAAGCCTTGTGCCCTCTTAATGAGAATGTAACGTGGTACAGCCTCTATGGGAAATAGTATAGGCTGCCTCATAAAGTACATATGGACTTACCATCCAATCCAGCAATTCTGCTTCTGGCTCTACACTCATGTAAGAGAAATTAGGGACTAGGGCTATTTTTATGCTTATGTTCATAGGAGTATTATTCACAATAGACAAAAGGCATAAAGCAATCTAACTGCCCATTGATAGATGAAGGGGCAAATAAAGTATGCTATATGCATACAACCAAGTATTATTCAGTTTTTAAATCAAGAAAATTTTGCAAATGCCACAACATGAATGAATCTTAAAGATATTATGACAAGTGAATTAAGATAGTCATGAAAGAGAAAGTATTATGTTTTCACTTTTATGTGAGATACGGAGAATAGTCATATTTATAGAGACAGAAAAGAGAATTG
>RJWM01025653.1:0-29072 GCA_004363535.1 Dasyprocta punctata | reverse complement strand
ATAAACATGGGTGCACAGATATCACTGTGGTATGATGTTTTTAATTCTTCTGGGAAAATGCCCAGAAGAGGGATAGCTGGGTTGAAGGGGATCTCCAATCCTAACTTCTTGAGGAATCTCCACACTGACTTCCACAGTGGCTGCACCAGTCTACATTCCCACCAACAGTGGAGAAGAGTTCCTTTTTCCCCACAGCCCCTCCAGCATTTGTTGTTGGTTGATTTTTTAATCTTGGCCATTCTTTCTGGGGTGAGATGGAATCTCATGGAATAGAACTTCTGATCCAGCTAGACTTCAGATAGCACAGGGCTAATAAAGTCATGAATTTAATGACAGGAATTGCTTACTGTGAAAAGTAGGTACTTGTAATAGAAAAATCACTCTTACTTAGGCAAATGTGAATATACTCAAACTAATAATCTTTATACTCTTCTTTTTTTTCCTTTTTGTCTTTTTGAGACAAGGTCTCACTATGCAGTTCAGTTGAGCTCACTTTGTAGCACAGGCTGGTCTTGAACTTGCTAGGATAGTCCCGAGTGCTGGGATTACTGACATGCACTACCACACCCAGCTTCTATATGCTCTTTTACTAACAAAGCCTACTTCTAGGTGTCTAATGTATTTTGATTTATTTGTTTGTGAGACGAGGTCTGGCTACATAGTCCAGGCTAGCCTCCAATTAGCTATGTATCTCAGGCTGACCTTGACTGCTTCAGCTTTCTGCATGCTGGGATTATAGGTGTGTGCCACCACACCTGGTTTAGGCATTTGTTTAGCAGAACTGTTTACTTCAGTGCATGCAATGTTCACTGCAGCATTATTGTTATAGCAAGATTAGAACAATATGTCATACCCTACAATATAACCACACTATAGAATGTACTAACATATGTCTATTAAAAAATAAGGTAGGTCTTCCACAACCATGGCTAGGTCTCCAGCAGAAACTTGTCTTTTTGGCACAGGGTCACACTAGGTAATTCAGGCAGGCCTTGATCTTGCAGCAATCCTCTCCTCTGACTTCTGAGTGCTGGGATCACAGGTATGTATCACCACACCTGATTTCTGCTGAGGGTTTAAGCACCGTGGGGTTGCTTTTCTAATTCTCTTCACCCAAATGGGCTGAATAGCAGATTCCATAGTAGTGTTTGCCAATTACTAGGGAAGAGAGCTCAACTCAATTTTAAGAGATTTTGCATTCTTCCTGGCACAATTTGTCAATCTGTCCTAATTAAACAACTACCATGTTCAATTATATTGTCCCATTTTTTTCTGATTCAATCCCATTTTTCAGGTTCAACAATCTCAGTTATCCTTCAGGATCCACTTACACTCAGTTGAATGTTCTGAGAAGTGAGTTCCTCTGCCTTCTTCTCCAATGAAGACACCCACAGCTTCCGCTTTTGGCGGCAGCGGGAGGCTGCAGCGCGGTTGCGCTCCAAAAAGCGTTGCCGCCTTTCATCTGGGTCTTCATCCACGGTGCGCCGCCGGCGTCCCCCAGTACTGGGAGTCGGCTGGGCTGGAGAGACCTGTTGCCCAGAAAGGAAGAGGTTATCTGATGGGAACATCAATGCTTTCCAAATCAAACCTGACCTTAGGTGGATGGTCATCACTGCAAATCTCATCACTAGGGCGCTTAGCTTCTCTTTTGTAGTAAGTAGTTCCTCATTCTGCTGCTCATTTCTCTGTCTCCTCAGTACAATTCCTAAAAACCACAGTTCAGGTGAAACCTGATTATTTTTGAGATACATGGAAAAGAAACTAGGATCACTTTATGATTCTTAACAGCAGGGAATCTTGTAGGCAGGGAACTCAAATTAGAGGAGAGTGTCAGGAATGTTTGGGGAGACACGAAAAAGTCTAAGAACCATTGATTTGGATAAGCGACACATACAAACACAGTATGCTTTAACAGGTTTTGAAAAAAGACAAAATATATCTCTCTTCTATTCATTGCAATACAGGATATTATGGAGAGATATGGGTTCGTATTTTCTTTTCATTTATAATTGATAATTAATCATCCTTGGTGAGCCCCCCTTTTATCTGTAAACACAGAACTAATGATATTGGATTCTTTTGTTTTTAAACTTCAGCCTGAAGTCTTTTTTTGTTTTTTTTAATAGCCTGAAGTCTTTTGCCATGATAGCCTTTCTGAATCGCCGTCCCTTTCTATTAGCTGGTATGCATAGAGAAGGCAGACTGATTTCTTAGTACTGGCCAAAATTAAACAAAATGGAGCCAAGTGCTGTGATGTAGACCTGTAATCACAGCACTCTGGATGAGGCAAAATGATCACAAACTCAAGTCCAGCTTGGGCAATTTAGTGAGACCCTGGCCGGGTGTGGTGGCACAGGTCTGTAATCCTTGCATTTGGAAGGCTGAGGCAGGAAGATCACTGGAAGTTGAAGAGAGCCTGGGCAACAAAGTGACTTCAAGGCCAGCCTGAACTGCATAGTGAAACCCTGTCTCAAAAAAGACAAAAATAAATAAATAAATAAATAATAAAAAGAGGGTGGTGGCACTAGGAATGTAGTGAAAACCCTGGGTTCAACTACAATACTGTTAAAAAAAAAAAAAAAAAAGGAGAAAGGTCAGACATTTGTACAAAAGAAACTATACAAAGCGAAAAAATGCCAGAAGTAAATTCGCACATCTGTGGCTGGTAGGGAATATCTATACTAGTATTTCCCTAATGCCACGGCTCGTATCAGTTTCATAAAAATGAACATGAGGTTTTAAAAAATAGTTTTGAACTCTACTATAGGCTCCACTGAATTCTGTTCTCCATTAATAGAGATAATTCAGTGATAATTTTATTTATTTAGGCTAACATCATCCCTCTTTTTTATTTATTTATTTATTTATTTGCGGCACCGGGGACTGAACTCACAACCTCGCACCTGCCTGACAGTGGCGTAAGCTGCTGAGCCAAACTCCCAGCCCTGGTTTTTTGAGGCAGGGTCGCACTGCGTAGCTCAGGCCGGCCTTGTGCTTGCATTGTAGCCCAAGCTGGCCTCGAACTCACAATGCTCCTCCTACCTCAGCCTCCCGAGTGCTGGGATTAAAGGAGTGCGCCACCACGCCAGGCTCTCTCTTTTTTTTTTAAAGACAGGCTTTCACTATATATATAGTTCAGGCTGGCCTTTAACCTACTGTGTAGCCCAGGCTGGCCTCGAACTTGCAGCTTTTCTCTTGCCTCAGCCTTCCTAGTGCTCGAATTACAGGTGTGTGCCACCATACCTGGGAACATTACCTCTCTTGATCGAAGAAAATGGACAGGAAATTTTAAAGTTATTTATTGAACTAGAGACCTCTGTAACACTGTTACTAAGCGAAGACCCTTCAAGAAATTTACATGTTCAAAAGGAAAGTGAAACTAGGGAGAGGGAAGGGGGAAAGGAAGGAAGGGAAAAGAAAAAAATGAGAAAAGAAGGATAAAATGGAAACAAAGTTTTGTAAATAAGGAGGGGAAGAGAAGTTGAAGGGAGAGGGTGAGGAATGGAAGAAAAGAGGAATCAAGATATATTATGTACAGTACAAATTCCCTATGATGAATGTGATCATTATGTATATCTAAAATGTACCAATAAACTGAATTTTAAAAAAATTTACAAACATTCATGCCAGGTGTAGTGGTGTACACCTATAATCCTAGCTCAGGAGGTTGAGGCAGGAGGATGACTGTGAATTTGAGGCCAGCATGGGCTACACAGTGAGTTCAAGACCAGTCTAGAATATGTTCTGTTAATAAGATCCTGTCTCAAAAAACAAAACAAAGCAAAATAAAACAAAATACAAACCCAAGAACAACAACAAAAACTGAGGGAAAAAAAGAAATTTACAAAAATTCACCTAAGAATTTCAACTTTCTATTTGTCTTGAGCTCACTGGAGTTCTTAGAAAAGGATGAAGGAAAGGGAATGATAAGTTCCTGTCTTATAAGCACCTCAGGAACTCATGCAAGGGAAGTAGGCAAGAGAAGACGCCAAGAGAAAGAAGGGTAGGGTGGAAAAAAGGGAATCAGTGATGACTAAAAAGGAAGTCACTGGCCCCTTGTTCCTCAAGGCCTTGTGGGGAGCAGTCCCACACTGGGATTGGTAGGAGCTAAACCATCTACAGGCTTGATGTGTCCTGCTGCTAAGGGAGGCTTCCTCCAGCTGATGCAGAGAGGATGACTTAAAATTTTGAATTTCTGGGGTCTACCCAGTGTACAAGAACAAATTTACTCTTTAAGAAGAGAAAATTAGTTTTGACAACACAGTCACAATGTCCAAGGTTTGATCCAAGCTGGTGAGATGGGCAAAGGAACAGGAAAAAGTCTCCTGGAGGGGAATGCATCCACAGAGACCAAGAAGGCAATGGCCCCAGTACTGGATTCAGAGTATAAAGACTCATCAGCAGGTGACAGGAAGTTTGAGTTCTTGAGGAAAAGCAGGACCTCATGTCTGAAGAGATGATGGAGATACTTAGAAATAACATAAGGGAAATTTTATTTTATTTTATTTATATTTATTTATTTTTTTTGCAGCACCAGGGATCGAACTCACAACCTCGCACCTGCCAGACAGGCGCTTAAGCCACTGAGCCAAACTCCCGGCCCTGGTTTTTTGAGGCAAGGTCACACTATGTAGCTTGGGCCGGCTTTGCGCTTGCGTTGTAGCCCAAGGGCCTGGAACTCACAACGCTCCGCCTACCTCAGCCTCCCGAGTGCTGGGATTAAAGGCGTGCACACCACCACGCCCCGCTTAAAGGTTGACCTTTAAAAGAAAACTAGATGAGCTGAGTAGCAAAATAAGACAAAGCTAAAAATCACAGTGGGCACTGAGGTAAGAAATTACCTCAAAATTGCAGTAAAATAATTTTTTTAAAAAAGAGAAAAGAAAAGAAGGGTAAGGCACTGCATGTAGTAATGATGACAGATGGAGAAATCATGATGTACAGGCAGAAGTTCCCAAAAGAAAGCACAGAATTGGAGTGTACAAACCAGTGAAAGAAGTGGGGGAGGGAAAAAACCTTGAGAATTTGGAAGAATAAAGAAAAACCACTGACAGATGAAGGGGCCTTCCTAGCTGCAGATATCTTGTCAGCAACACTGGAAGTCAGCAAACAATGGCATCTCATCTGTAGCATTTTAGGGGAAAATGGTTACGACTCTTCATTAATTTTTTCTTTTGGGAATTTTTGAGTTAGGGCCTTGCTATCTAGCTCAGGCTGGCATTTAACTCACTATGAGCCCAGGCTGGCCTCAAACTTGCAGCAATCCTCCTGCTCAGCCTTCCAAATGCTGGGATTACAGGTGTGCACCACCAGGCCCAGCCTGACCCTAAATTTCTGTGCAAGGTTGAATTAGCAATTAAATGTGATGGTGAAATAAAGACATTTTTAGACCTGCAGAGTCTCAGAAAATCTATCAGTCAAAAGGTTTTTTATGAAAGATTTGCTGAAAGATGTTCTTCCACAGAATGTAAACTCACATCAAGAAGGAAGACAATATAGGGTGCAAAGTAAACAGGATGAACCACTAAAAGCTTCAAAGTATGAAGCTGGAGGCCCAGCAAGTGATGTCTTGAGCTTTTTATTCATTAAACAGGTGAAAGGTGCTAAGCCTAAGGGAAGAAGCTCAGTGTCTTCAGAATGGACGGAAAAGAAAGCCTCAAGATGGAGGAGCAGGAGGCCTCATGGCTAGCAGAGGAGGGAGAATAAAACTTAGGGATGGAGAGGAACAGGAAGAAGAAGAAACCTGAAGGGAGGAAGAGGAAGAAGTAAAGTCTGAAATGGAGGAAGAGTAGGAGGAGGAAGAAGAAAGCAGGATTGGAAGAAGGGGAGGAGCAGCAGCAGAAGGGAGAAGGAAACCCATGCATAGTGGGAGAAAAGTGTTATGTGAGGAAACTGCTTGTAGTTATTCAGTTAGAGAGAGGGAAAAGCTCATTGAGGAAGAAGAGAAAATAACTGGCTTTCAGAGGTCAAGGAATTGAGATGTTCTGTCTGATCTTGCATTTGACCTCTCTCTCAAAATCACTACAAAGTTCTGATGAACATAAAAAGTGTTAATGCATGCCAGACATGGTGGCACACTTCTGTAATCCCAGCACTTGGGAGGCTGAGGCAGGAAGATTGTTGCAAGTTTGAAACCAGCCTGGGGTACAAAGTGAGCCCAAGGTCAGTCTGAACTGCATAGTGAGACCCTGTCTCAAAACAAACAAACAAACAAACAAACAAACAAAAAAAAACACTGAGTGCTCCATCAGTAGTCACTAAGTTTTTAGGAAAAACAGAGATACAAGACTGTGCAAACAGAAGAGCTGACATCCAAAGAAGCAGAGTTAACCCAAGAAACAGAAGAAAACTTCAGAAGAGTGATCAGCATTTTGAGAGAGATATAAGAGGAGACTGAGACTATAAGGAAATACCATTCAGATGTCATCTACTGAAATTAAAACATTCAGTAGATGATCTACATAGATTAGGTATACTCAAGGAAAGAATGAACAATCTAGATAGTCAAATGAAAGAAGTATCTAAGGATACAATGCAAATATCCAAGCAGCTAATGAATAAAGAAAAACTGTAAGTTAGGATAGATGCAGTAGCTTCAACATTCATTTGATAGGAGTTCCAGAAAAAGTTACAAAACAGCAGAAGATATTACTAAAGAAATAACTGAAGAAAACTTTTCGGCACTAAGGAAGGACTAGTCTTGAGGTGGTGACAGCTCATTGAACCTAGAGCTTGGTTGGTGAGAGAAGACTCACTTCTACATGTATCTTGGTGATGTTCTGGAGTTCCAGTGAGAAAGAGAAAATCTGGAAGGATTCCCAAGGAGAAAAGAAATCACCTACAAAAGAAGAAGAATCTGGCTGATGGCAGATTTCTCCCTGGGCATGCTAGATGCTAGAAGTCAGTGGGGCAACAGTATAAGAGCCCTGCAGGAAAAGGGATTTCAGCCTCAAATTCAGTATCTAGTCAAACTGACACCTGATTTTGAGGAGAAAGCAAAGACATTTTTTGATACTGATGAGTTCAAAAAGTTTATTTTTCTTTTCTTTCTTTTCAATTTTATTTTAAAGAGAATAAAAACAAAATGAAACAGAATAAAGCCATTATCATCTACTGTATGCTTAAATATACTTTAGCAACCTAGGATGGCTGTAACAAGTAACAAAATGTGTTTTCTCCCCACCAACACAATCCAAAAAGTCAACCAATAAAACACCATATCTCTACCCAGAAGGGTGGCCAGCCAACAGTTCATCTGGGAATGCAGGGAAGAAAATGTTATTACCTAGATACTATTGAAGCATATATTTTTAAAAAATTTAACGAGGACCATTATAGTTTACACAGTTTTTTTTTTTTTTTTAAATTAGAAAATGAACCCAGGGCTTTTGTACTAAGCTATGTCTCCAGCCCTTTTTTTGAAACAGGTCTCACTAAGTTGCCCAGGCTGATCTCAAACTTGTGATCCTCCTGTTTAGCCTCCTAAATAGCTGGGATCCCAGACACGGACCCCTCCACCCGGCTCGTGTGTCATCATTTGTCATGATGGGAATCTTTACAATAAAGAGTTTTCATTTGGAAAAAATACATGAAAAGGAAGCCATGTGTTTTCCCTGAGAAACGACTATAGCTCAGGCAGGAGGTTACTGCTTTAGCATCTCTTGGACTGGTTGGCTTTGGGGTGGGGGGTACAAAAGGGTGGCAGACTTAGCTTCCAACAAGTAAACTCAAATGAAAGCTTGTATTGTTGGCCAAGCTTTAAGGCAGCATATGGCCACAAAGTGTCTGGACATGTGGTGGTAACCAATGAAGCAAGGGGTGATATCAGGAAGGGGGACTGGGCAAAGAACGGATCTCCAGAAACCAATCTCAGGTCACTGTTGCTTGCCCAGTGCAGACTGCTATGAAAACTGATGACTATTTGGTTTCCAAAGAATCTTGTTAAAATTGAGACCTTCTTGAGAAAAGAATCAGGCAGTTAAATGGGAGTCCTCTGGCTTTTTGAGGGTTTTTATTTCTCTGTGATAAAGAAATTTAGTTGGTAATGAGAAGACTTTTGGTGTTTTCTTATTCTTTTACTTGGGCCATCTTTTTTTGTGTGTGTGCTCAGGACTGAACCAACCCAGGGCCTTGGCATTGAGTTGTATCCTCTGTTCCTTTTGATTTTGAGATTGGGCTTGTGATCCTTCTGTCTCAGCCTCTCAGAATGCTAAGGTTACAGACAGGTACCACCCTACTGGCTTCCTGAGCCATCTTTTCTTTTCTTTTCTTTTTTTTTTTTTGCGGCACCGGGGATTGAACTCACAACCTCGCGCCTGCCTGACAGGTGCATAAGCCACTGAGCCAAACTCCCAGCCCTGGTTTTTTTAGGCAGGGTCGCACTGTGTCGCTCAGGCCAGCCTTGCACTCACGTTGTAGCTCAAGCCAGCCTCAAACTCACAGTGCTCCTCCTACCTCAGCCTCCCGAGTGCTGGGATTAAAGGCATGCGCCACCATGCCCGGCTTCTTCCTGAGCCATCTTAATACTATAACATCACACTGTATTAGTATATTGTTGTTGTTATTATTATTATTATTATTTAAAAACCTAATCAGATAAATCATTATTTTTTTCCTAAGACTTAATAGATGGGCCTAGGGGAACTTTGTTTGTTTAATCCATAATGTGGCTTAAGGTGAGTGATATCATATTTCAGAGGATTCTGAAATACAAATACATTAGCATTCACACATTGAAAACAAAACAAAACAAAACAAAATCAGAGGTATCTTCTGTAACAACTCTGTGTCATTCAGTCTATTAGCATATGCAACTAATACATGGGTAAAGAATGATGTGTTCTGCTATAGTCAAACTGTCACAAGAAGCAGAGCAGCAGGAACATACCTAGGAAGCTGAAACCCATGCTTCTCTAATTTTGTGTCATAAAGGGTAAGAGTATCACAGCTGGTTCCTCCCATCCAAGGGCTGCACTGACCTGTGGCTGGGCAGGAGATGGGGCATCAGGGTGTTGGATGAGGATCTGGCTCTGCTCTGGACGGGCTGTTACCATGGTGCTGGCAGTGCCCACCACCATTCCACAACCACCATTGATTGAGGAGACTTGGTGGGTGAGGGAAGCCTTCAGTTTCTATAGGGAAAGATAAGAAAAAGCATCTTGTCAAAGTTCATATTCTATCAAGGATGAGGGGGATGGATTTAGATTCTATTTCTGACCTTACAGAATGTTAAAATTTCCATTCCAATTTTCTCTTAACAGAGGAATTAAAAGAAAATGACAGCAAGAGAAAATGTGCACCTGGATCCCTAAAATGCCTACTCTGTTCCCTGGCTATTGTCCTGGGCACAGTTGGGGGCTGGAGGTTGTTGAAGCAAGAGGCCAGATGAAAGCTCTCTCCTGGAGCCTGGCCAGATGCTGGTTACGCAGCTATTCACCTCTTGGCCAGCTCTCTGCCCACTCACCCACTCTCCATCTGTCACCCTGGAACGAAAATGGCAAGTATTCCATTTCAAACAATCTGTGCTGCCTCTTTTCACTGCCATGGTCTATGTACCAGGCTCTAAAGGTAGGGAAAGGAGATGAGAGTCATGAATCAAGGTCTTTTCTTTTTCAAATTCCACAGCAGGGTGTCCTTAGCTTTGCAAGCCCCTGAAGTTCCTTTGCTCAGCTCACTTGAAAAATCTAGGCTGATATCACTTCTTTCAGAAGGGCCAACATTACCCCAAGCTGAGATATACTCACCATCTTGGCTTCTGATGGCACTGGGTGGCCAGAGGGAGAAATTGAACCACTGCTGTTAACTGGTGGGCCAGGAATACCAGGAATGTTGGGTACCATGGACACAGGTCTGGCCAGCTGGATCAAAAGACAGAAACCCAGGAGATACAATACTACTGTCTCAGAAAGCATAGCCGTGTTAGGCCTGTTCTGTGCAACCTTCCCAAAGGGCTGCAGGGACAGCTTGGGAAATACTTTCTCCATGAGCACCACAGGATAGGGAATCTAATCCTTTAGTGCTGGGGAAATTGCTGAGTGAAAGGGTACAGTTATGTCTTGAGGAAAGTGGTGGCAATTTGATGGATACTGTGTGCCAAGTGAAATCAACCAATCAGCAGGCTGGCAAGATCAATTCCTAGACCAGGAGCCAATTGTCCAGATGAGTCTTTGTCTAATGTTCCACAGTGCTGAGTTGGCAGACATCAGTGAAGAGTTTGGACAGGCTTCCCTACTCAACTAATATAGACCAGAGCCCACATTTCCCTGGGGCCCCTCTGTGATTATGACAGAGGAAAGGAGAGTGGAAAGTAGGGATTATTAGTGTGTTGGTAGGACTGGCTGCCCCAACTACAGAGCTCACCGATATAACAGAAGGCATCTGTACCGGGGGCCCTGGCAGCATAGGCATGGTCTGTCCATTAGCAAGATGCATGACGAGAGGGAGGGAGCCAGTGGGAGACCTACAGGAGACATAAAGTGAAATACAGATCCTATGGCTCTTCCTTCTATAATCAGAACAGATTTTACATCTTTTCTAGTTAAGGAAGGCATAGAACAGCATTGTAAAGTCTTGACACCCTTTTTATGATGAGGAAAACAAAGAGTGCTACTTAACTTACAGATGGAGAGAAATGTCAAAATGAATCTTTTTTTTTTTTTTGATGGTGATGGTGCTGGGGACAGAACCCAGGGCTTGGTGGGTACTCTACCACTGAGCTATACTTCCAGCATGGAAAATTCTATACCTTAACAATTAAGCAAACTCAACTAGTAGGAGGGTAACCTTCTTAAAGGTTTAGAACAATTAACTAAATATCCCTACCACTGGCCTGTATAACTTTTATCTTGCCATAGGCCAGGGGAAGTTGGATCAAAGTTGTCATTTTGCAAAGATGAATTATGTCACAGTGGTCAAATCTGAGTCAGTTTCTCTGGTTCTTTTCCAAGGTTTGCTTTTCTGTCCAAAAGAGAAGTTTCTTTTATAATTTTCCTAGTGGGTGGAGAGAATAACAAGCTTTAAGAAGCTGAATCCTGATAACAACTTCTTAACCCATGGGTACCTGGGGATCTCTAGCCATCCTCATCAGAAAACTTGCATGGATCATGCCAGGTTAAAGGCAGATATAAAAACAAAATTAGGGGCAGTAAAGCCCAAGAACTCTAATTTGGTGCTGAGGGGAACACTAGATTCAAACAAGATGAGTTAAAGGGTTCATTCTTTCATCTACTCCAAAGGAATGAGGCTGAGAACTAAATATACTTTCCTTGTGTGATTTCTACCACTATGATGAACTTTCAAAAGTTTTAAGGATTCTTCTTTTTTAGATTACAGAAGTATTAAGCCTCCAAATTACAGATGTATTATCCCCAAATAAGTATGCGCTCAACTACTGAAAAAGGTAGAGGAGATTCTGTTTATGGGGAGTTATTTATTTAGTTACTTGCCCTACACTAGAGACAAAACACAGGGCCTCATACATGCCAGGCAAGTGTTCTGTCACTGAACTACAACCTTAGCTCTAAGTATATATTTTGAGGAACAATCTTAGTTAACTCATTTTTCTTGAGTATTCAAGAACAGTTCCTATTTTATCAAGTAATTTCACAAAGTTGAAAGAGATTCAGGCTTCCTTGTTCCTCTCTGTTCTCTTTACTTACCCCATTTGCCTGTTAGATGGTGGAGCCTGTGTGATGACAGAGGTTGGGGAGGGAAGGGTTGGATGAAGTGGATCATAGCCTAAGTGAAGAGGCAGGGAGCCAGGACGTACGATGGTGGGTGTCGGGGTAGAAATCACAACAGGCTTTGGGGCAACCTCCTGAGGAGAAGAGACCAACAAATCACAATGCTTTAAGGGGGGCTATTTATAGGAAAATATACACAGTAGCTAATAAAACCTACTACAAATTTATTAGAAAGAATATTATAATCACTTATGTAAATCATGACATGGTTCTATCATGATCCTGTGCCCCAACTTCACTCACTCATTCAGGAGGAATGCTCAGTTAAAGTATCTGAGCCACTTCCTTTCAGGGATGATGACTACATAAATTAGATGAGTGAGACATCACTTGAAATCTTTGGAGATGTACGTACTATAGTATCATGAAATTTGAGGGATTGTTGTACTTATTCACAATCTAGACACTCTTCCTCTGAACTTGATGCTCAGGTAAGCTCAGACTTCCAAGGTGAAAACGCAGTTATACTGGTGATAAGGCAACCCAGTTCATCTCCTATAAAGCATTTACCAAAAAAAGATCTATGGAGGCTTGAGCGATGATCACACTACATTAAACAAAGTGCTTCTTTTTCTTAATTTGTTAGGATCTTGGACGGCCAATGGCTATATTGCCTTGAAAGCATATCCAGACCATCTCTAGGACTTGGCTGTTAATGAGAAACCTCTAATGTCTATGGAAAGGTAGTTTTTAGGAGTTATCAAGCCAAATTTGTTCTATCCACAACAGATGTTACAATTAATAACCACTGGTAATAGTTATTAGTAGAGCCTGGAAAGAGATCTAAGGGGGCTTCAGAACTTCTGGTATTTTTAAAATCTGGGTCTTGGATTAAAAGGCTATTAACTTTGTTGAAATTAAGTAAGTTATGTATGTACTTTTCTGTATGTGTACTATAATAAATTTATAAAAATAATACCTCATTTAAAGTGTTAAGTCAGGGATATAGCTCAGTGGCACAGCACCTGCCTGGCAAGTGCAGGGTCCTGAGTTCGATTCCCAGTACCAAAAATAAATAAATAAATAAAAAAAATGTTTTTTAAAAAGTAGTAAAACTAATAGTAGTCAGAATCCTAGTGATTGCTCTAGTAGATACTCCCTTTGAGTTACTTCCCTCTGAGAAGACTGTTTTCTAAATTGTGTTATGTCTAACTTCTGTAAATTTTTCTTTTCCGCTTATTAACTGAAGTATAATATGCAAACCCTAAGTACATTAATCTAAAGTCATTGAAACAAAGTGACTTTCCGCATATGTAAAATCAGAATAGAGACTATTTCCAGCATCCCAGGAGGTTTTCCTGTGTACTTTTTCAATCTGTGCCCTTTATTTTTTATTTTTGCAGAACTAGGAACTGAATCCAAAACTGTCACACTGAGATACATATCCAGCCACACCCCTCTTTTAAAAAAACTTTTGGGACAGGGTTTGCCCAATTACTAAATTGTCCAAGGTGGCCTTGAACTTTCAATCTTCCTGCCTCAGCCTCCCAGAATACTGAGATTACAGGCATATGCTACCACACAAGGCTCCATGCTCTTCTTTCACAAAAGGTACACACTATTCATTTTGCTTACCCTGAGAGAGGGTTTTGCTGTTGCTTAGGCTGATCTTGAACTCCAGGGCTCAAGTGATCTTTCTGTCTTAACATTCCAAGTAGCTAGGACTAGTGGTAGCATGTGCTACCACACTTAGCCTAGTACATGCTGTTCAGGGTTCTATCATCAAATACTTTTGATCTTCTTGAACTTAATATAAATGGAATCATATAGTATGTACTTTTGTGCCTTTGTTGTCATTGTTATTTAATGTATTTGTGAGGTTTAACCACACTGCTGTGTAATCATTAGTTCACCCCTCCCCCTTCTCTTTCCTTCTGCAATGGGCCTTGCACATGGTAGGCACGTGCTCTACCTCTGAGCTACATCACCAGTCCAGTTCACTGGTTTTTGTTTTGTTTGCGGTACTGGGGATTGAACCTAGTGGATCTACACTGAGGTATATTCCCAACCCTTTTTATTTTTTGAGACAGTCTTGCTAATTTGGTAAACTGCCCAGACTGGGCTTAAACTTGCAATTCTCCTGCCTCAGCCTTTTCAGAGACCAAGGATTATAGGCATATACCACCACACCCAGCCTCATTCTTTTTGTGTGTGTGTGTGTGTGTGTGTGTGAGACAAGGTTTCACTATGCAGTTTAGGCTAACCTTGAACTCACTTTGTAGCCCAGGCTGGCCTCAAGCTTGCAGTGATCCTCTTGCCTCAGCATCCTGAGTGCTGGGATTACAAGTGTGTGCCACCATGCCCAGCCCCCAGCCTTATTCTTATTTAATGTCATGTTGCATTCCATTTTAGAAATATCTATCTATCAATCTATCTATCTGTCGTGCTGGAATTGAATTCTGGTCTTTTCACATGCTAAGCAGGTATTCTATCACTGAGTTATTCTTTGGCCTCCCAAGATTTATTCATTTTTTGGTTTATAGACATTTAGAATATTTTCAGTTTTTGGCTCTGATGAATAAAATTGCTACAGACATTCTTACAAACTTCTTTGGGTACACATATGCACTAATTTCTCTTCTACTTGGACTCAGAAGTAGAACTTCTGGATAAAAGAAAAAGTTTAATTTATAACACGCTTGTAATCCCAGAACTCTGAGAGGCTGACACAAGAGGATTGTAAATTTGAGCCTAATCTAGGCAATTTAGCAAGACCCTGTGTCAAAACAAACAAATAAATACAATCTATCCTCCTATAGCTTTATTATTTATGAATCAAAACACTCTATCAGTTAACACTTGTAACTCTCTGTAAAGAATCTTACCTTCTCCTTCAGTGGTGGGGAGCAGGGGCTGGAGGCGGGACTGTCAGGTGGTGATGAGTCCACCTCCACCGGTTCCTCTTCTTTGATCTTGATGTCTGGGGTAGAAGGCAGAGACATGTCCAAGGGCCCAGCAGCTCCCTGTTAAGAATTAGAATGAACAGTTTAATCTCATGGTTCCCTTCAGATTGAACCTATATCTTTCTAGTTACAAGGCAAGAGCAGACTTCTAAGATGTTCAGCCCATGGCCAAAGCACTGAACTGCAAGTCACAGAACATGTGCCCTACGCTTTATGTATCACTTTTACCAAATTCTTTGATTGTCTCAGGGCTTCTGTTTCCCTAACTATAAAATAAAGATAACACTGGTGATAAGCAAATACTTATAAAGATTTGAAAACAGACAAAAAAGATATCATTCAAATATTTTGATTATAATCTTGTTCAGGAATAAAATAATTCCTGAATCAAGTGCCTGCTTATTCCCAACCTGCTCTTCTGGAGGTCACTCAGAGCTGTGAGTACCTTCTCTGCCAACCAGAATGACTAGATTACCTAATTATTGAAAGCAAATGAAGACAAACTGGCTGTTAAAGTACTGTACACAAGACAGGAAAGGTCTTCTCTGGAGAATTTGCCATGCTTGATGACTAACTCACCCAAAAATCTGGGACCAAGGGGTAGGTGTTTCAAACAGGTAAGGTTTTGGGGTAACAGAGAAAGAAAAGGCTGATTATTTGACTGGTGAAGAAATTAAAACTTGGTCTTTGGAGCAGGCTTGGAGAAGCCAGTGAGTAAAGAGTATCTTCCTGGCAGTGGCTGATCCCCTTACAGAATTGTGGAGCTGTGAATGGCTTTGCGATAACTGCTCTGACACCACACTACAACAGGTGAGCTGGCACTACAGTTTGGTTTCATGACAAAGTGGATTTTTTTTTTTTAGTGGTACCGGGGATCAAACTAACAACCTGCCACTGAGCCAAACTCCCGGCCCTAGGTTTTTGAGATAGGGTTGCACTATGTAGCTCAGGTCGGCCTCACACTCATGTTGTAGCCCAAGCCGGCCTGGAACTCATAATACTCCTCCTACCTCAGCATCCCGAGTGCTGGAATTAAAGGCGTGCACCACCATGCCTGGCTACAAAGTGGATTCTTTATTCTATTCTTCCTATACCCTAGGCTTCCTGGTGAAAGAAGAGTTTGTTTCAATTTCTTCCCTTGTTACCTTAATCCCCAGAAGCCTTTTGGGTAGCTGGTTGAGTAAACTAAAGATAATCTGGTGTCTACTATAATTAGGTAGTAATGGTCTTCTGCATGTTGATAAGGGAGGGCAATGGCAAACACAGTTTCATTCCTGCCTCATTTTTTTCAATATTGCTAAGATGCCAGGTCCAATTTAGGTAATTCTGCAATCTCTGAAGTCAGAAATTAGTGGGAAGGAGAGGCTTCTATAAGGAGAGGTTTAAAATCTCCAAGGGCCATCTAGAAAAGCTCTGGTTCAGCAGTGGCTCATGGTGGTGCATGCCTGTAATCCCAGTACTCAGGAAGTTGAGGCAAGAAGATTACTGTGAGTTTGAGGTCAGCCTGGGCTACAGTGAGCTCAAGGCCAGTCTGAACTGCATAGCGAGACCCTGTCTCAAAAGACCAAAAAAAGAAAAGCTATGGTTCTGGAAAAGTTTCAGGCTCATTAAATACTCCTGGAGACAGTATTACATTGTGTCTGTGCATCTCATCAAGAGGAGGTAAAGACCACTCCTAGGCAGGCAGGAAGAAACATCAAGGGATTCCCATGGAGAAAAGGCCTGATCACCTATGAAATGGCCTTCCAGAGATGTCAATCAACCTAAATAGGCCATAGGAAAGACTTAAAACTTTTTTTGGCAGGGAGGAAGGCATAGGGGATTGAACCCAAGCTTTTGCACTGAGACTTTTATTTTTATTTTTGAGACAACGTCTTGCTAAATTACCCAGGCTGGCCTTGAACCTGTAATCCTCCTACCTCAGCCTCCCAAATAGTAGGGATTGCAAGTATCTACCACAATGCCCAACCCCCCCACCCTGTCCCACTTTTTTTTTTTACCTTTTTGAGACAGGGTCTCGCTACGCAGTTCAGGCTGGCCTTGAACTCATTTTGTAGCCCAGGCTGGTCTCGAACTTGCAATGATCCTCCTGCCTCCTGAGTGCTGGGACCCAACCCATTTTTCAACAACAAATTACTGACATATTATTATACTGGAGAGCAGGAGGAGTGATTTTTGGTGAAAACAGCACTGTGCTGATCCATCATCTGAATGTTTGATTAGGATTAGTATTAGCTGGTTCTATAGAATCACTGCCAAGATTTTCATATTTTAACTGATTAAATTATCCCAAAGTACAATAAAAATAATCTAAGTCTGAACAGCACCAGTGGTTTTTTTCTTTTTCCCTTTTTGCAAAAGCCCCACTTCTTGCCTTTTTCTCATCCTCATCTGCAGCTTTCTTGAATTCATGTTCGAAGGAGCTAGCTAGTTCATTGAAGAGCCCCACTTCTTCACAGTTCTTGAGGAATCTAGTCGGAGTAGGAGTCTGATCTGTAGACATGAAAAGAAAAGGAAACTCTGTTTTAATTTTGATCTGAAATTAAAATTTGAGAGTACATAGAAAATGCATTTTTATTTGGAAATAGAGGGTCTGTGGTAGCACAAATTTGTGTTTAAGGAGCTATAGCAGGTGAAGACAGGTGCTAGGTCACCAGAAGATGACTGTGCTGTGTTGCCTCGAGGCCAGCAGGGGGAAGACAGGACAGTGTTTTGTTGTGTGACTCTCTATTAACCATTTTTCTCTCAGCGCCCTTGCTTTCTCACCACCCCCTGCACCCAAACAAAACAAAAGATAACCACCCATGCTAGTGAAATCAAGCATGTCTGAAGTCAAATACTATACAGTTAAGCAATGTTTTCTTTTTAAACTTACTCCCAGTTACATCTGAAGTAAGTAGGTATAAACACATGGATGTTAATACCTGATGAAGAGAAGAAACTGAGGACCAAGCTGGGTGCAGTAGCACATGCCTGTAATCCCAGCCCTCAGAAGGCTGAAGCAGGAGGATTGCTGTGAGTTTGAGGCCAGCCTGGGCTACACAGTGAGTTAAGGCCAGCCTGAGCTACATAGCAAAACCTTGTCCCAAAAAACAGAATTTAAAGCAAAAAAGAAAGCCAGGCGTGGTGGCACACGCCTTTAATCCCAGCACTCGGGAGGCTGAGGTAGGTGGAGTGTTGTGAGTTTGACCCGGCTTGGGCTACAACGCGAGCGCAAGGCCGGCCTGAGTGACATAGTGCGACCCTGCCTCAAAAAACTAGGGTTGGGAGTTTGGCTCAGTGGCTTAAGCACCTGTCTGGCAGGCGTGAGGCTGTGAGTTCGATCCCCAGTGCCGCAAAAAAAAGAAAGAAAAAGAGAGCCAGGGATTTAGTTCAGAGGCATAAGTGCCTGCCTGGCAAGCCTGAGGCTGTGAGTTAGATCCCTGGTAACAAAGAAAAAAAACAAAAAACAAAAAACAAAAACCAAAACAAAACAAAAAAGAAGTAAGAGAAAGAGAATGAAACCAAGAACCGGATGGTTGATATACTAAAGCCACCATAAAAAATGGTGGTCACTGAGGTACAGGTTTGTTACTACCTTTTGAAGGCACTCCAGACAACTGGGGAACATGATAACAATTCCAGGAGTTAGAAAAGGAAACGGCAAACAATAGGACTCACTTCACAGAGACTTGGGCCCAGAGCAAATTCCGGAAACTAGAATATTTGGATTTAGACTTACCAACCAAATATTCCCACAGGGGTTGTGCAAATCTTCTTCCTTAACACAGTGCCTCTGCTCTTAGAGAAACAAAGACTCTTGGTAATCCATGGGAACTTTTTCAGCAATGTGAATTTAAAATTTGAGCTTCTCTCTCCCTATGCTGCCTTTTCTAGAGTTGAATCTTGTTCCCTGATTATATATATATATATATATACACACACACACATATATATATGTATGTATATATATATATATATATATATATATATATATATACACATACTTTTTTTTTTAACCAGATGTAGAGGTTTTTTTTTTTGTTTGTTTGTTTGTTTTTTTTTGAGACAAGGTCTCACTATGTAGTTTAGGCTGGCCTTGAACTTACTCTGTAGCTCTGGCTGGCCTCAAACTCATGGTGATCCTCCTGAGGATCACTTGGCCTCCCGAGTGCTGGGATTTTGGGTGTGTGTCATCCTAACTCTGTTATGATTTTCCTTTCTTAGTTACTTCAGAAATACATCTCCTACTCCAAACAACCAGGCTAAATGACAGAATACTTGTTACATAATATATAATTAATATATCATATAATAGTTAATATATTTTATAATAGATCATTTAAAAAATATTATGCGTATTTATATTGGAAATGCTGGAGCTCAAACCTGTGGATCAAACCTAGGGCCCAGTCCTTGGCAGGAATCAAACCCTACATAAATACTCTACCACTGAACTATATACCTGGCCCTAAATTATATTTTAAGAAGTGAGACCTCTGGTCAAAATCATTCCTTCTTGCATGATAAAACAGTCCAGTGGGATTTTCCATGGAAATAACACAATTCTTTTTAAAACTTAAAACCTCTTCTGAATTGGTGTTTAGAAAAGTTACCACTACCTCCCAAAATAGTTTTAAAAGGTTCTTGGCAGCTTTGGTTGGCTAACGATAAAGCCACTTTACTTCTATTCTGGAGTAGAAGTGTACCATCCTTCATGCTTGCAGGGCTTCAGAAAGGGCACACACAAAGTCACAATTCAAGTGGAACAGGAGAATCAGCTAAGAATTTTCTCTCTCTCTTATTTTCTTTTTCTTTTTTCTTTTCTTTTCTTTCTTTCTTTTCTTTTCTTTTCTTTTTTTTTTTTTTTTTGCTGCTGGGACGCACAAACTCAGAGCCTTGGGCACGCTAGCATGCTAGGCAAATACTCTATCACTGAGCTACATCTCCAGTCCAGCAGAGCTTCGGGACCTGTGATCTAAGGCTCTTACAAAGTCCTCCCACCCCATTCTGCTTCTCATGCTCATTTCTGGTATTTGTTTTAAAGGCTACTCTGTGTTAAGTCTAATTCTTCACGTTCCAGATGGCCTCTAACCTCAACTGGCTCTGGTTCCTCAACAAACAGCTTGAAGATATACAGGAAAACCCTAAGCCTGCTCTGATGATTCCTAAAAAATCAGTGTTTACTGAATACTTTATATGTATTTTGGTGTTACATGCATATAATTGGCTATATATCTTGGGGAGAGACAGGAGAATAGCCCAAATACAAGACATGGGTCTTGTCCTAAGAAATTAAGAGAATGCTTATTTTATTTTATTTTGTATTTTTGCAGCACCAGGGATTGAACTCACAACCTCGCGCCTGTCAGACAGGAGCTTAAGTCACTGAGCCAAACTCCTGGCCCTGGTTTTTTTTTGTTGTTGTTGTTGTTGAGTAAATAAAACTAATACACATAGACAGCAGTATCTCAGTGTATAAAATAAGTGCTATGTGCAATGGGGAATAAAACTGTTACAGTAGTCGGGCATGGTGGTGCATTCCTGTAATCCCAGCACTTGGGAGGCTGAGGCAGGAGGATCCTTGCAAGTTCAAAACCAGCCTGGGCTACAAAGTGAGTTCAAGGCCAGTCTGAGCTGTATAGTGAGACCCTGTCTCAAAAAGACAAAAAACAAAACAAAACGAACAGTTACGGTAACTCAAGGCACATCAATGACAGAGTTGTTGGGAAAGATTTCAAGAAATGGGAGTTGAACCAGGCCTTAGAGAATGGCTTTAGGTGACAGAAGATTTGGAGGCTAAGAGAAGTAATGTAGGTTGAAGGCAGGATATGATCACCATATATGAATGAGGAGGAAAAATTATGTTAGGTCAAAAGATAAACTCTGGGTTGGATGTGGTGGTGTATGCCTGTAATCCCAGCACTGAGGAGGCTGAGGCAGGAGGATCGGTACAAATTCTAGGCCAACTGTATAGTGAAACCCTGTCTCAAAAAGACCAAAAAAAAAAAACCCAAAAAACCAAAAAACAAAAAACAAAAATAACCAAAAAACAAAAAAAACCTCTTTACATATATAGGTTGCATATATGTAACTTATCCGTATAAATTGGATGAGTATCATGAGGCTAACTTATAAAAAGCCTGAAAATCCAGGTATATATAATTTTTTTGTTTTTTGTTTTTGAGACAAGGTCTCACTATGTAGCCCAGGCTGGCCTCAAATTCACAGTGATCCTCCTGCTTCAGCTGCCTGAGTGCTGGGATTACAGGCATGCATTGCCATGCCCAGGTAAATAGCTTTAAAGTAAGAGAAAATAAGATGATGATGATAGATTATGACCACAAAAGTAAAATTCAAGGAAGACTGCTCTTTCCTCCAGTACTCGGGGGCTGAACCCAGGGCCTCATTGATGCTAAAAGCAAGCACTCTAACAGTGAGTTACACTCCAAACCCTTCCTGATTTAGAGACACAGACTCACTAAACTGCTTATGCTGGCCTTGAATTTGCAATTCTCCTGCCTTAATCTCTTGAGTAGATAGGATTACAGGTGTGAGTCTGGTTGAAAACTAGCTTTTCCAGTATGCAGATGGATTAGAATGAGAAAAGTTGCTGGGTGTTGTGGCCCATGCCTGTAATTCCAGCATGAGGGAGACTGAGGCAGGAGGATCACTGAGAGTTCAAGGCCAGCCTAGGTTACACATTGAGCTCAAGTGCAGGCTGGATTGCACAGAGAGACCTTATTTCAAAACAAAAATAAAAACAAAAACAAAAACAAACAAACAAAAACAAAACAAAAAAAAAAGAGAAAGAAAGAATAAGGGAAAAAAGAAAGAAGGGGAATAAGGAAGACGAGGAGGAAAAAGGAGGAGAAAAAGTGGGGAGGGGGGAGGAGGAGGAGAATTAGAAGGAAAATTAGAAGAATGCAAACAGCCAAGGAAGCAAGCTAGGAGACTTTGGAGGAATACAAGCAGAGGGTGTTGGCAGGAAGGATAGGAATGATATGGGGTCTGGGTAACTTCTCCCAAAAGCTCATGTATTAAAAGTTGTAGTCCTCAGCCCTTGTCACTATGGAGGTGGTGGACCTTTAAGAGGTGGACCTAGTGGGATGTTTAGGTCATTGGGAGCACACCTTCCTTTGAAGGAACTGTGGGACTTTGGTTTCTCTCTCTTTGGTGACTCAGTCTTAAAGTAGCTTTGCTCTACCACTCACTCTCTGTCATGATGTGCTGCCTGGCCACAGGCCAAAACAGACAGGACTAACCAACCATGGACTGAAACCTCCAAAACTGTGATCCAAAATAAACTTTCTAAACTGACTCATCTCAAGTATTTATAACAGTGACAGAATGCTGATTAACACAAGGAAAGAACAGAATGGAGAGGATTTGTAAATAAAACAACTGCTTTCAAGGGTCGGGAGTTTGGCCCAGTGGCTTAAGCGCCTGCCCAGCAGGTGCAAGGTTGTGAGTTCAATCCCTGGTGCCGCAAAAAAAACCCAAAAAATCAAAAAACAAAAAAACAAGACAACTGCTTTCAGCCGGAACCACCATCTTCCAGTAATTTGCCAAAATGACAAACACAAAGGGAAAGAGGAGGGGAACCCAGTATATGTTCTCTAGGCCTTTTAGTAAACATGGGGTTGTTCCACTGGCCACATACATATGAATCTACAAAAAGGGTGATATTGTAGATATCAAGGGAATGGGTACTGTGCAAAAAGGAATGCCACACAAATGTTACCACGGCAAAACAGTAAGAGTCTACAATGTTACCCAGCATGCTGTTGGCACTGTTATAAACAAGCAAGTTAAGGGCAAGATACTTGTCAAGAGGATTAGCGTTCATACTGAGCATATTAAACACTCAGAGTTGAGACAGCTTCTTGAAACATGTCAAGGAAAATAATCGGAAAAAAAAGGAAGCCAAAGAGAAAGGCACTTGAGTTCAACTAAGGCACCAGCCTGCCCTGCCCAGAGAAGCACACTTTATGAGAACCAATGGGAAGGAGGCTGAGTTGTTGGAACCTATTCCCTATGAATTCATGGCGTAAGCTGGGGATGGAGCTCTCCCATTCAGCATTTAATTGGCAGCTAAGTGTTCTAGGTCCTACTTAAAAATAAAAAATCATCCTGTGTTGTAAGAATGGTTTTCTTAATTGAATAGGTGTGTGGTGCCTTTCCCTCAGAAACAAATATTTGGAGCAGATTTTCATTCTCCCTAGTTAACTGTGTCAAGTTTTTACTCTTCAGTGTTTTTCTTGCTGAAAGATACTGCTCAGGTATTGTGTAGGTATATACTCAAATGGCCAAATATTTGTGAAATATTTATATTGGCATGAAGATCCTGTAAATCACCATGGGGGAAAAAATGTATGAAAATAAAATGTAAGTCACTTCAGTTAAATAAATGGAAGTCCATTTTGGTTAAATAAATTGTTTAAAGCACACACACACACACACACACACAAAGAATAAAACAACTCAAGACTTAGAATACTGCTATCAGTTAATAACAAAGCACAGAAGATAGTCTGAGGGACAAAGGTAAGATTAGTTGCTAACATAAACATTTCAATCACAGCCAGGTAAAAATGTCCAATAAGGGCAATGAACTACATATGACACAGCAGGTCTCAATTAGATATACGATGATTATCAGCATGGACAGAACAGCTCAAGTCATGTGACTCCAGAACTGAATGCAAAAGGTAACAATACACTTTTCTTCTTGGGAATGTCTTGCAGTACCATCTATCACCATCCTGGAGGATTGGCATAGGCTTTTCCACTCATTGGAACAACTTCTCCAACTTGATAGCCTCGCCCCAAGTTTACCTTTTTCATGAACTTTCTCTGATAAATTTCATTTAGTATTCATTTCTTAGTATTCACACTGCATTATTCATTTGTGTAAATACCAAGTTTTTTCATGTATACATATTCTCATTTAATTAATTAAGTTTTGCCTACCTATATACTTACATTCTGCTACCTAAGATCTCCCCCAGGGTTTTTTTTTGGAAACAAGGTCTTGCTCTGTAATCAGACTGGCCCAGCAATCTTCCTGTCAGTCTCCTGTGTGCTGGGATTACAGGCATGTGCCTGGCTCCCCCAGGTTTTCTTAAGAACTGTTGATGGCACTGTACCTACTTAACCTTTTCTCATGGACTACAAATCTGCAAGCTTCTAGCAAAGTACCTGGTATACAAAGTCATTATTTAGTAAGTGTTTACTGAGTTAATAAGGAATGGGAGATGTTTAAGGTCAAGTCCCTTTCATCACATACATTAATTAGTATGGAGAAGAGGTTCTGTCTCTCCTCCATGTCTAGGACACCATTTTGGTTAGCAGTAACTGTGCATTTACTGATTTATTAACTGATGGAATAACCACCAGCTAAATACACTACTGATTAAATATTAAGTTAAGCTTGCTTAACTTGGGTTAAATCCAAATCTCTTATATTATCAAAAGAAAAAGGTCACTTTGGTTTCTATGTTTGTTTGGCTACAAATGGCACGAAGAACTGCTACACCATGTGAGAGCTGTTGTTATGAAAGGTCCTTTGGGAACGGTGCACAGAAGCAAGACAGTATCTAAAACAACTGGTGAGAGGTTCCAGGTCAACCAGATTGGCATAGAAAAGTCCCAATGACTCAAACAAATGTCTTTAGTTCTGGAAATGTGCCCTCCATGGTGTCCGGGTTCACAAGGAAAGCTGAATTTACAAACTGATAGTCTGCCTGCTGGAAGAAACTGACATCCAGTGGAAAGGAAGCAGCCAGAGTAAGTCGGCTTTTTGCCTTCTTTTGTTCACCCATGCACTGGGGATAGAGAGAAATGTCAAAGGCATCTTATGTCTGTAAATTTTCTAAAGTCTCAATAAATAGGGAATACAATGAAAAAAGCTAGAATAAAACTTGAACATACCTATTGTCAAAAAATACAGAACACAATCTTGTTATTAAAAATCAGAGAATGGAGGGCACAGTAGAAAATTGGGAGCTTTTAGTGTTCCTTTTTCCTGATTAAATGCAGATCACATAAGGGCTCTTGATGGGAGAAGGGGAGTACAACTCCCAGTACATCTGGTTCCTGGTATTAATCTTAACTGTATGGTGACAGTAAGGCACGTGGCTTTTGGGGCAGCAAATACCTGCAATGATGACTGAGTCAGTTCGGGCTGGGCCAAATTTCAGTGTCATCTCATGCTTGTGTTTATGAACTGCCAGGTGGTCCTCGTTTGTAAATCTCTGAAATGAAACAGAAATGGAGATGTGAAAACAAACAAACAAATACACACACACCAGTTCAGTTCCCTTTAATATGTTGCAGTGAGGTTGGTTCCCCAAAAGAGGAAACGGAAAAAGAAAAAACTGGAAGCAATGAAAAAGAAGAGACAGAGAAAAAAGGTACTAGAAAGCAGGAAGGAGAGGAGAGCTGGAGATCACAGCATCAACTGCTCTGTAATATCAGGTCCAAAGAAGAGAAGTGGACAGATTGCTGGTGAACTGAGGTCCAGGCAGGAGGCTCCAAATGAAAAAATCACTAAGGCAAACTTGTAGTGAACAAAGGGAAAACAATTTTTAATAATAATAATAATAATAATAAAGAGAGAAGGGGAAGGCCAGGAACTCTGGTCATCACAAAAACAAGAAATTTCAGAACGAAGCTCTCCACGGTGGGGCTGATTGGACTATTTTATGAGGGGGCTAACAGGGAGATAAATTATGCAGGATTAGGAGAACCATTTAACTTCCTGGCCCCCACAGTGCTGCAGCAGGCGCCTGCGTGGCTATTTGGCTCAAGGTTTTAATGAGCCAGGACGGAGCTGTAGAGGACTGAGGCCCAATGGCCAGGAATAATTGCACACACCAGCCCCATCGGCCAAATGCTGGCTCCCCTCATTGGGCGGCCCGCCTGGGCTCCATCAGCCATAAAGAGGCCAGAACAATGCTGCTGGCTGTATAAAAGCAGAATAAAAATGCAAGAAAAAAAGTAAGGGTAGGGAGGAGCCTGTAGGCAGAATAATGGAAGAGAAACGGAGATGGTATAGAGACTGTATTTGTTTAGGGGTTGGGATAAAAGGACAACAAAGAGGCAAAGTCTACTCCAGTTTATGACTAAGTAAGACAGGGTTACTGAACTAATTTATGCTCCCATCCCTTTAAAAGAAGGTGACAAGAACAGATGAACAGCAGTAATTCGAAAGAATAGTACCCTCAAAAAGTCCCTTTGAGGCTGCTGGTCATGTTCCCTCATTAAAACATGCCTGCAACACAGCAACTGCCTGCATGTTGCAGTTTTCCACAGCTCCTTTACTAGAGGTTCTATTTGTCTTTTTGTTTCTAAAACTAATGAGGGGAGCTGGGCATTATGGGAGGTGGAAGCAGGAAGATTCTGATTTCTAGCCAGCATGGGTAATTTAATGATTTATCAAGACCTTATCTCAAAATTTTAAAAAGGGGGTTGCGATGGGATGTAGCCCAGAATGAAGGCCCAGTATCACAAATAAAATAAAGTGACTGGATAGTCTCCTGTTTCTACTTTTGTCACTTGATACATACTTCAGTCACTTGATACATACTTTTGTCACTTGATACATACTTTCCACAAAGGTCTTTCCCACAACTCTTTGGAAAAACAAATACTCAGGACTTAGCTCCATACACTACAGAAAAGGACACCAAACTGTCTCAGCTCCTTTTGTGCCATTTGCAGCCAGAAAAACATAGAAATCACAGAGGCTTTTTTCTTTTGATACCATGAGAGATTTGCATTTAACCTAAGCTAAGCAAGCTTAACTTAATATTTAATCGGTAGTGTTTAGTTGGTGGTTACTCCATCAGTTAATAAATCAGTAAATGCACAGTCTAAGTACTGCTAACCAAAATGGTGTCCTAGACATGGAGAAGAGACAGAACCTCTTTTCCATGCTAATATATGTAACGAAAGGAATTTGACCTTAGACATCTCCTGTTCCTCATTAACTCAGCAAACACTTACTGAATATCGACTGTGTATACCAGGTACTTTATCAGAAGCTTGCAGATTTGTAATCGCTGAGAAAAGCAGGAAGCAAAAGCTTACTGAAGCTTTTGTCAAAGTGGATGCCAATCTGGCTACTGTTTTGAAGATTTAATTATACTGTCTCATTTATTAAAAGTTAACTCTTTTAAGAATTCTCTACATCAGGAACTGGAGGTATAGCTTAGTGACAAACCACTTGCTCTGAATGTGAAGTTCAGCAGCAGGAAAAAAATCTAGATCAGTGTCCCAAGTTTCCATTAGTCATGGCTGTGTCATCTTCCCCACGAGCCCCCCACCCTGTGCTAGGGCACTGAATCCAGGGCCTTGTGGATGGTAACAGATCAGTGCTGAACTTCATATTTAGGGAATCATCTCTCTGAAACCAATTTCTCAGTTAAAATAGCTACAATTAAGTGACAAAAATTTTGATCTTGGTAAAAATACAGATTATTCTATAGGTTTAAAATGGGAGAATGGGAAGAAGAGCTCCCCAAAGCTTTTCCTTTTAAAATTATTGCCCGTCTAAACCAGACGTGGTGGTACATGCCTGTCATCATTTGAGAGGCCGAGGCAGGAGGATTGCTCTGAGTTTGATGCCAGTTTGGGCTACACGGTGAGTTTAACACCAGCCTGAACTACATAGCGAGACCTTGTCTCAAAACAAACAAACAAACAAACAAAAAAAAACAAAAACAAAAACAAAAAAAAACCAAAGCCCATGTAAGAATCTAACTGCTCTGTTTGTAAGTACTGCCAATGGATTTTTTTCTAGTCTTACCATGACTGATGTTTTAGCAGTCACTCATCCTGGTTGTAAGATAAATGATGATAATGTTCAATATATGTACAGTTACTATCTCTGTCCAAGGCAGCAGAGAACCGGTATTATTCAAAATGAGGGCTGAAGAATTTGAGACACAATAGATTAGAAAAGCAGTCTGTTTATCTTGACAGAGGATTTATATGGTAATTTAGGTGTGTTTTTTTCCCCTGCACTGGAAAAAGAGTGAACCTAGAGTCTTGGTATTGAGCTACAGTGCCCATCTTTTATTTATTTGTTTTTATTTTATTTTAGTCTATAAGTACTGCTAGTTGCTTAAAATTGCTTATGTGAATCCATTTCATCCATGGCCTACCCAAAGGTCTTCCATTAGAATTTACAGAAAACCTAAATATGGTTTAGGTGCTTTGAGTGTTTTTATTTTCTAGGCCATAAGAGAGCTTCAAATTCACTTTTTTTTTTTTTTTTTTTTTTGGAGTCAAAAGCAGTCTGTTTATCTTGACAGAGGATTTATATGGTAAAGTTCCTGGGAGTCAAACTCAGGACCTTGCATTTGCCAGGCAGGTGCTCATGCTACTGAGCTATATTCCTAGCCTCACTTTGATTTTTTGAAACCCACTAAATGTCCATTGTAACAGGCAAGTTGACTGAGCTGATTTCTAATAACTATATTATGTTATCAGTGAATATGATTACTGGCATCATGGAGACCTAGGGTAAAGAAGATTCCTCTAAGTAATATAAGCACCATTTATCCTGGAATAAGTGGTTGTCCCTTGAGCAGTCTTGTGTTAAGACTTCTACATTTCTTCTCTCAACATGGTTCTTAGGTCAAAGAGCCAAAAGCATCATGTGTGAATTCACTGTAGGTTTTCACAACAAGAAACTAGCGTGGGAGGTGCAGTAAGGTTTAATTTTGAGGTGTAGTCTAAGTACTAAGAAGAGATCTTGACTACTTGTATTGCCTTCAGTTCATTAAAGTTATTTTACATGTCTAGTCTGTTTTCTTTTTCATAGGAGTTGGAGTATTAAATGAGAAACAGTATGCTACAGTCTTGTCTGGTGTCTGAGTATCTAGTAAATATTCTACCCCTTCTCCTCTTCTTCTTCCTCATTCCCAAATAAATGAAATTAGTCCTTGAACTTTAAAAGTTATTTTACAAATAAAAAAATTAGTTTTCTATCAGTATCCTTGTCAGCATGATTCCGAATCATTTTTTTTTTTTTGGCGGCACCGGGGATTGAACTCACAACCTCGTGCCTCCCAGACAGGCACTTAAGTCACTGAGCCAAACTCCTGGCCCTGGTTTTTTGAGGCGGGGTCGCACTATGTAGCCCAGGCCCACTTTGCACTCATGTTGTAGCCCAAGCCGGGCCTCAAACTCACAATGCTCCGCCTACCTCAACCTCCCAAGTGCTGGGATTAAAGGTGTGCGCCACCACGCCCGGCAGATTCTGAATGGTTTTTAAGAGTACCTTCTCTTAAGCCGGGCGTGGTGGCGCACGCCTTTAATCCCAGCACTTGGGAGGCTGAGGTAGGTGGAGCGTTGTGAGTTCGAGGCCGGCTTGGGCTACAACGCGGGCGCAAGGCCGGCCTGAGCTACACAGTGCGACCCTGCCTCAAAAAACCAGGGC
>RJWM01025652.1:0-22681 GCA_004363535.1 Dasyprocta punctata | reverse complement strand
CCTCCCGAGTGCAGGAATTAAAGGTGTGTGCCGCCACTGCCGAGTTTTTTTAATTCCTCCACTTTTACTTCTCAAGATTAGTTTTCAAGTTAATTTGGTATTTAATAGACCAGGGAAAAATTTTTTTAAAAATTTCCTTCTAGTTTATTTCATCCTCCTCCTCATTATTTTGTGGTACTGGGGATTGAACCAGGGATCTTTACATTGAGCTACATCCCCCAGTCTGTTTTTTTAAAATAATTTTTGCTAAACTGGGTTCCAATTTGTGATCCTTCTCCTGTTTTGGCCTCCCAGACTGCTGGGATTGTAATCCAGTGCCTCTATGCCACTTTGTATCCATATTCTTGCTGTTTTTTTTTTTTTTTTTTTTTTTTTTTTTTTTTTTTTTTTTTTTTTTTTTTTTTTTTTTTTTTTTTTTTTTTGGCTGGTTTGGATTTTGAGACAAGATCTTGCTGTGTTGTACAGGCTGAGCTTGAACTCAGGGCAGTCCTTCTGACTCAGCCTCCCAAGTGCTGGGGTTACAAGAGTGTGCTACCATACCTGGCTAATACACATATTATTAAACTTTCTAGAAGTGCAGTTACTTTTTTTTTTTCGTACCGGGGATCGAACTCACAACCTTATGCCTGCCAGGCAGGTACTTATGCCACTGAGCTAAACCCCCGGCTCCATATTATTAAAGTGACCTTTCATAAGCATCCTCTTTCATATCCGTTCACCTCAGGAATGTTAATAATTTGAAGTGTTTTTGGTGATAAATTGCCTGTATGAAAAATAATTTGTGGTAGTCCTGCCTCACAACCATGCAACCCTGGGAATAACAAGGTCAGGGTGTGAAATGAGGCTGCTTGGCTGAAAGGCGACAGTGATGGTAGTGATGAGATAGTGTTTTAATTAATTGCATTTCTTGTTCCTTTGTTGAATTTTTGAAATAGATTTTCTAAATTACAGTATTTTTGACATCATACCAGTTTACTTGTTCTCTTAACTGCATTTTAATACTCTGTATGTCTGTTCTCTTTTCCTGACCTTTGTACTAGAAGATGATACTATTGATATGATTACTGTACTTGGAGGATGTTTTTGGGTGAAAAGATGACTGTTGTTCTCTGAACTTCAAAGGGTGTTTGATTTGTGCCATTTTCAAAAGCTGATTTTATTTGCAGTTCTCTATTAGTCCCTGCTGATTAAACTTTCCATACTTTCTTTTTTCTATAGCGGGACCAGTCTCATTAGGTTGAATCTACAGCCTATGTTGGTGTTAATCCAGGTATCTTAGAGGCAAGTTAAATGTCCATTTTCCCTCAATAGTTTGAATAGTTCTTAACATTCATTGATCAGTGTCCTGAAAGTTTGAGGAACCCACTTCCCCCATCCCACTTCACTTTCACTAGTATTTTATGGTAATAAGGACCTAGGGATTCCATTCATTTTTTAATACCCTGAGGAATTACATCTTTTTAAAAATATGAGGAACACTTAATTTCATGACTAAGCTTACCTTATGCTGATCTTTTGTGGTACTGGGGATGGAACCAGTAAGAAACCAGTTGTAGTTATATAAACGATACTATTGTTGAATTAATTGCCCATAACTTTGTTTAATGTTGGGAGAGAAGGGGAGAGATTTGAGAAGCAGAGTATTTCCTTAAGTGTCCAGACTACTACTACTTTTTCCCATCTGGGAATTGAACTAGGACCTTCATCCTGAGCTATATCCCCAGCCCATTGATTAATTGATTGATTGATGCAGTGTCTCACTGAATCACTAAATTTCCTAGGCTGGGCTTGAACTTGTCATCCTCCTGTTCAGTGGTGGTGAACCTACTGCAGCAGGTTGTTTGTATCATTGAAAGGTTCGCCACCACTGTTCCTGCCTCTGTCTCCCATGTTGCTGGGATGATTGGTATGTGCTACAACAACCAATTTGATTTTAATTAGATAAAAATATTTTCAGTGTTTTGTATTTCCTTCCTTAGTTAAGAAGCACAATTTTCTGTTTCTTTGTCAACTATTGTGCTTCCTTAGCTTGAACTTAATCCTACTTATAGCAAGAGATACCTTGGAACTTGTCTTTAGTTAACTCCATAGATTTATCTTATGAGTTAGCTCACTCCCAGTTTTCCTTTTGCTTTAAAAAAAAAGTGGAGTACAAGAGCTATAGTTGATGAATTTTTGAACATCATAACATAGCTACTTTCTTTCCTTTTTGTTTTCTTTTGTTTTTTGAAACAGTCTCACTATGTAGTTTAGGCTCATATCAGTCTCACTATGTAACTCAGGCTGTCCTTGAATTTGAGATCCTCCTACTACAGCTTTGCAAATGGTGGAATTACAGGCGTGTGCCACCGTGCCTGGCAACATGACTTTGTCTCTCTTTTTTTTTCCCAAAAATAAGCAGAAGTGGCTTCCTGAAGTTGATTTCTTGCTGTTAATAAAATTTAATTTTTGATTGCTTTTTTCCTATAACTTTTGAAGCGTTATTTTATTTTATTTTTATTTTTTGCTACTGGGGATCAAACTCACAACCTCACACCTGCCAGGCAGGCGCTTAGGCCACTGAGCTAAATCCCTGGCCCCATTTTTTGAGACAGGGTCTCACTCTGCAGTTCAGACTGGCCTTGAACTCACTTTGTAGCCCAGGCTGGTCTCGAACTCACGACGCTCCTCCTGTCTCAGCCTCTTGAGTGCTGGGGTTAAAGGCGTGCGCCAACATGCCCAGCTTATTTGATTTTAGCTAAGAAATGAGTTGATGCTATGGTTCTTCAGTTCATTCCTTGTCACTTGAAAATCAACATCTTATGACTTCTTAAGGTTCTGTCAGCACAACATTAAAAGTGATTTATTTTGCAACTGGAAGCACACCCAGAGCTTTGATCCTTGGGCATTCCCTTTTTTTTTTTTTTTTTTGTGGCACCAGGGATTGAACTCACAACCTTGCGCCTGTCAGATAGGCGCTTAAGTCACTGAGCCAAACTCCTGGCCCTGGTTTTTTTGAGGCAGGGTCGCACTGTGTAGCTCAGGCTGGCCTTATGCTTGCATTGTAGCCCAAGCCGGCCTCGAACTCACAATGCTCCTTCTACCTCAGCCTCCTGAGTGCTGGGATTAAAGGCGTGCGCCACCACGCCCGCCTGATCCTTGGACATTCTGACAGTGTTAGATTTCCAGGAGTTCAGTGATTATTTGCATAGGGTGCATATTGCTGTGATAGCACTGTCATTTTTTATTAAATACCAAAGAATATCTTTATTTTTTATTTTTTATTTTTTTTTTTTGCGGCACCAGGGATTGAACTCACAACCTCGCACCTGCCAGACAGGCGCTTGAGCCACTGAGCCAAACTCCCAGCCCTGGATTTTTGAGGCAGCGTCGCACTATGTAGCTCAGGCCAGCCTTGCGCTTGCGTTGTAGCCCAAGCCGGCCTCGAACTCACAACGCTCCGCCTACCTCAACCTCCCGAGTGCTGGGATTAAAGGCGTGCGCCACCACGCCCGGCCAAAGAATATCTTTAAAATATAATACCAAAACCCTATTTTTTTCCCCTCCAGCATTCTGGATTGAACTCAGGGCCTTGGACATGCTAGGCAAGCACCATACCATTGAACTACATCTCAGCCCTTTTTAATGTTTGAGACAAAGTCTTGCTCAGTTGCCAAGGCCGGCCTCACTTGTAGTCTTGTCTCATTCTCCAGAGTAACTGAGATTACAGCTGTGTGCCACCTTGCCCAGCTGTGCTGTGGTTTTGTTTGTTTTTTGAGACGTGGTCTCAAAGTAGTCCAGGCTGGCCTCAAACTTAATGGTGATCCTCTTGCCTCCACTTCTGAAGTGTGGGGATCACAGGGCATATGTCTCCATGCCTGGCTATAATTTTTTTTTTTTTGTTTTGTTTTGTTTTTGTGGCACCGGGGTTCAAACTCACAAACCTTGTGCCTGCCAAACAGGCGCTTAAGCCACTGAGCCAAATTCCTGGCCCTGGTTTTTTTTGAGACAGGGTCACACTGTGTAGTTCCAGCCGGCCTTGTGCTCCCTGGTAGCCCAAGTTGGCCTCGAACCCACAACGCTTCTCCTACCTCAGCCTCCTGAGTGCTGGGATTCAAGGTGTGCGCCACCACGCCCGGCTAAAATATGTATTTTTTAGTCTTACCATAGCACTACCGAGATACTGTAATATGAGGGAATCTAGTTCATGAACATACCAGCCAGCCAGGGTGGCACAACTGTACCTTTAACCTCAGCACTGTGGAAGGCTGAGGTGGGAGGTTTGGTAGAGCCAAGCCTGGGCAGTTCAGCACTTTATCGAGAGACCATATCTCAAAATTTAAAGGACTGGGGATGTATGTCTCTGAAGATCCTAAGATTTAGACTGTAGAACTGCCAAAAAAACAAAAGTCCCCCAAAAACCCCCAAAACCCCACAAAGTAGCACATAGCACGTGATCCAGTATTTTAATTAGGTTTGGGAGACAATTCCTGTGGAGTATATTCCTGGTAAAAAATTGTTTTAAAAAGTTTTAAAGAGACTGCTGGATGATTTACATTAATATTTTTATTATTTACAGTGTTAAAAGGATCCAAACAAATTCTCAAACCTCCTGCTGTGAACCAGCAGAACTTTTGAACAGGTAAGTTGGAAAGGAAACACGAAGTTAAGGTATTATGCATATAGGTGATTATTTTTTTGTTTTTTTTAGCAAGACTGGGGATGGAACCCAGAGCCTTGTGCATGCTAAGCAAGTGCTTTCTTTTTTTTTTTTTTCCCTGCGGCACCAGGGATTGAACTCACAACCTCGTGCCTGCCAGACAGGCACTTAAGCCACTGAGCCAAACTCTTGGCCCTAGTTTTTCGAGGCAGGGTCGCACTATGTAGCTCATGCTGGCCTTGCACTCACGTGGTAGCCCAAGCCAGCCTCAAACTCACAATGCTCCTCCTACCTACCTGGGATTAAAGGCATGCGCCACCACACCTGGCTACACAAGTGCTTTCTTACTGAATTACATTCCCAGTCCCCAAAGGTCTTAGTCGTTTTTTGTCCTAGTATTTCTGCAGTTATGAATAGTGAGTAGAAAATTCTTTTCTGGTGCCTTGAGCAATGCTTTTGGGGACAGATGTGCTGAGGGCTCAAGGTATTATAAAAGAACTCACAAGCGCTTGCCAAGAACCAGAAATTGGGAAGCCTTCAGGAGCCAGCAGTCTAGGTGGCACTTTTCTTCCATTGTGTCATAAGTAACCCCTCAAGTTTTTGTCCTGCCTTAGTTATCTTTCTTCAGTCTGGCCTTTTATTCTTAACAAACAAGGAAAAAATGACTACTTCATTCTTGGAAATGTAAAGTTGAGCTCTGCTGCTACTAGCCAACTGATAACTAGCTCACTGTCCAAATTTCACTTTTCTGGGAAGGAAAATTCAAATGATTGTACTTGATTCAATTTTCTATCATTGGTGCAGTTAGTTTTGGTGTAGGATCTGAGTCTAGAAACACAAGCATAATGAGCTGAAAGGGTGGTGGCAATTCTAGGCAGACTCCTATAGAGACTTTCCTTTTCAGCATTTTAGAAAAAAAATCCTGCAGATAGCTCTGTAGTTTTAATTTTTGTGTCCCAAAGAGTTAATTAACATGTACACTTTTTTTTGTTTGTTTTTTGGTGAATGAGGCCCAGTCAATGTCACTTGGAATTTTTCCAGTTCAGTTTTGTTTTGTTTCATTCTTTTTTTTTGTGTGTGTGTGTGTGTGGCACCAATTGAACTCACAGCCTTGTGCCTGCCAGACAGGTGCTTAAGCCACTGAGCCAAACTCCCGGCCCTAGTTTTTCAAGGCAGGGTCACACTGTGTAGTTCAGGCCAGCCTTGTTCTCATGTGGTAGCCCAAGCCGGCCTCGAACTCAAAACACTCCTCCTACCTCAGCCTCCCAAGTGATCATTCTTTTGTTTTTTGAGATAAGGTCTTGCTGTGTAGTGCAGACTAGCCTTGAATTTATGGCAGTCCTCCTGCCTCAGCCTCTGAAAGTGCTGAGATTATAGTATAGGAGAGTGCTGAAATCATAGGCAGTGTATCACCATGCCTGGCAACTGTTATTTTAGTCTTTTTGAGGCAGGATTTTGCTGTGGTGGTCAGGCTGGCCTTGAACTCACTTTGTAGCCCAGGCTGACCCAAACTCAATGATCGTTCTGCCTCAGCTTCCCAAGTGCTGGGACTATAGTCATGTTCCATCATACTGTGCCCCCCCCAACTATTTTAATAGACCATTTTGAAGTCTTATTTGGGAATTACTAGTAAATATCATACAGAATGACAGTGCATCTAATGACACGCTGTAGATGTGATTTCCTGTGATACTTCCTTTTAGCTACGGATTATTTTTTTGAATTTATTTTATTTTGATGTTTTATATTTTTGGTACCGGGGATCGAACTCACAGCCTCGCACCTGCCAGGCAGGCACTTAGGCCACTGAGCTAAATCCTCAGCCCTATTTTGTGAGACAGGGTCTCACTATGTAGTTCAGGCTGTCCTTGGACTCACTTTGTAGCCCAGGCTGGTCTTAAACTCACAACGATCTTTCTACCTCAGTCTCCTGAGTGCTGGGATTAAAGGTGTGAATTTATTTTTTAGGTAGTAAAGACCCCGTGCCCAATTGTACATTTTCTTCATTTTAGGAATATAAAGTAAGACATATTTAGAGATTTACAAGGTTTAAGGTGATTTCCACATAATCTGTGTAAAACTTGCATAGCCTCTGGAAATTCCTCCCTGCAAATATTGCCTTGTGGCAAGATTATCAAGGGACATGGCAATATATATGGCATTGTAATTTTTTGTAGGGTAGTTTACTTTTTTTTTTTTTTTTTTTTGGTACTGGGGATTGAACTCATAACCTTGTCCATGATAGGTGGGTGCTTACGCCACTGAGCTAAATCCCTGGCCCTAAGATAGCTTACTTTTGCTTATTTCATTATCCTTTAACCAAAAGTGGGGAAAAAACAGAGCTTACATACTGTTCAGAAGCAATGGGGTGGGCCAGGGGTATAGCCCAGCAGCACAGCACCGGCCTGGCAATCATGAGGTCATGAGTTCGATCCCTGTTGCTTTAAAAAAAAAAAAGTGGGGGAAAAAAGATAAGGAAGCAATGCGGAAAAATGATAGTAGCAGTAATAACTTTTTTTTCTTTTTAAAGTGGTCTTTTGTTGCCAGTATGTTCTTTGGAGACTGTTTCTTTTGTTCAGGTTATCATGGAGGAAGTCTTAGGAGTTTCTGTCCTTTTAGTACTGGTCCTTTGATTGTAGAGACTGCCAAAGACTTGATGGAAGTGCTGTCTTGGTACTTTGTAATTGATGAACCATGGTGCAGACTTTGATGGCCCTATCCAAAGGCTCTCATGGTTAGTTCTGGGAACGGACACAGTACTGCCCACGTGTACTTTGTGTGTAACCAGATGTGAAGCCATTATGAGAGATCAGTGTGTCAAAGAGCCTTGTTTGTATTCTGGAATCTGACACTCTTTAGACCTTTTTTTTTTTTGTTTTCCTCCCAATCTGGGATCGAATTCAGGATCTTGCACTTGCCAGGCAGGCCCTTGTGCTGCTGAGCTATATCCCTGGCCCTCTTTGGACTTTTATACTGCTTGTGCTGTAGCTGTGAGGTTTCTAATAGTAGAATAACATACTTTTCTGTAAGAGAGCGTTTTCTGCATTGCCTAAGTAATACAAAGGAGTGGGAGTTTGGGTGCAGTGAAACAGTGGAAGATTGAGAAGAAGAAAAAAATGTGTTTCCACAATTTTTTTTTTTTTTTTTTTTTTTTTCGGTACTGGGGATTGAACTCCCAAGCTCGTGCCTGCCAGACAGGTGCTTAAGCCCCTGAGCCAAACTCCTGGCCCTACTTTTTTGAGGCAGGTTCGCACTATGTAGCTCAGGCCAGCCTTGCGCTCGTGTTTTAGCCCAAGCCAGCCTCGAACTCACAACGCTCCTCCTACCTCAGCCTCCTGAGTGCTGGGATTAAAGGCATGCGCCACCACGCCCGACTTTCCACAAATTTGAATTCCTGTAAAAATTGAAACAGTAAGGAAGGAAATCAGCTATTGCTGAACACTGCATCAATGTGTGTATATAGTGAAAAGCTTGTGGGTTTCTGAGCACAGATGCGGGTTTCATTTTCTGTCACTTATGTAACTTTAGACAGGTTAGTTTCCCAAAGGCTTACTTTCTTACCTGGAAACTTTATCCTATGGTTGTAGGAATTAGAAATCCATAATGCCCAATGTAATACAGTACCTGGAATGCAGTAAATAGGCTCTAGGTGAATGATATCTTTTATGACTTTACTATGTAAATTGGTAAGTTGTTTTGGTTTTGGAGTACTGAGGTTGGACCCAGGGTCTTTGCACTGAGCCATATCCCCATCCCTGTTTTGTTTTTTATTTTGAGACAGGCAGGCTGGGCTCAAACTTTTGATCCTCCTGCCTTAGCCTTTCAGAGTGCTGAAATTACAGATATGTGCTACCACACTCAGTTTAAATAGGTAAAGTTTGTAAAATTTCATGTTTATAAGATTCGAATAGGAAAAAATGCCACGATTTTAATAGGCATGTCATTGGGTTCTGTTTGCAAGTCTTTTATAGACATTTTTAAAATCAAGCAAACAGGCCGGGCATGGTGGTGAACTCCTGTAGTGCCAGCAGTCAAGAGGCTGAGGCAGGAATATCCCTGTGAGTTTGAGAACAGCCCAGGCTACACACTGTTCAAGGTTAGCCTGAACTACATGGCAAGACCTTGTCTGCAAAAAAAGAAAAGAAAAATCTAACGAATAGTTGAATACTTGTTTTGTGCCAGGTACTGGGCTAATCTTAGTGGTGAGCAAACCACACACTTTTCTGTCTTCGTGAAGCTTGTGTCCTAGTGGGAATGGCAGGAAGGACAGCCGAACAGTCACTTGAGTAGATTCTAAAATGTGAAAAGTCTTTGTCCTTGGAAGACACAGTTTGTGCCCTATGTGCTTTCAAGGAAGAGATTTTAAATTTTTAAATTATTTCCTTCCTTCCATCTGTCCATCTGCCTTCCTTCCTTCCTGCATGTATTTTTGTGGTACTGAGAGTTGAACCTGGGGCTTGCGTATGTTAGGCAAGTGCTGTACCAATGAGTTATATCATTCACCCTTTTTTATTTTGAGAGTGGCCTGACTAAATTGCCCAGACTGACCTTGACTTTGTGACCTTCTAGCTTCAGCCTTCCCAAATAGCTGGGATCACTGACATGTACCACTATTCTTGGCTACATTTTGGATTTTGGAGTTCTTGTCAGTGGACATTGTATTCTCTTAATATGCTTTTCGCCATATATGAGTGTGTGTGTGTGTGTGTATATATATATATATATATATATACATACACTTTTTTTTTTTTGTGGCACCGGGGATTGAACTCACAGCCTCGTGCCTGCCAGACAGGCACTTAAGCCACTGAGCCAAACTCCCTGCCCTAGTTTTTGAGGCAGGGTCGCACTATGTAGCTCAGGCTGGCCTTGCGCTCCCGTTGTAGCCCAAGCTGGCCTAGAACTCACAATGCTTCGCCTACCTCAGCCTCCCGAGTACTGGGATTAAAGGCGTGCACCACCACGCCCGGCTCGCAATATGTATTTTAAGATTTGTTTCTTTTGTTATTTCTCCCTTTTCTCTGTGGTAGATATTACTGTGGTTTTTTGGGGGAGAGGAGTTCTAGGGAATCAGTCTCAGGGACTCACACGTGCAAGAATTTTACTGCTGACCTGTATCCGCAGCTGTGATATTTTGATTTTAGAACCTGTCTTAGTCTTTTGCTGCTGCTGTAGCAGAGTATCTGAGACTGAGTACTTTATAACGAACAATGAATTTATTTGCCCTGTGGTTCTGGAGCCTGGAAAGGCCAAGAGCATGGTGCTTGCAACTGGTATAGGCCTGTGGGCTGCATCTTCCCCTGGAGCAGCAGAGTGGGCCAGACTCAAGACTGCAGAGTTCATAGAATCTGATCACCTGTAATTAGGCCTCACCTAACAGTGTTGTAGAGATTAATTTTCTTTTTCTTTTTTTTTTTTTTTTATCTTTGAGACTGGGTTTCACTATGCAGTTCAGGCTGTCCTTGAACTCACTTTGAAGCCCAGGTTGGCTTGGAAAACACTGAGATCCTTCTACCTCAGCCTCCTGAGTGCTGGCATTATAAGTGTGCCACAATGCCTGGCTGGATTAATTTTCTAGCACATGATCTTTAGAGTTGTGTTCAAACCATTGTGGGACCCCTTTACCTTTTTTCTGAAAAGTTGTGAAGACCCCAGAGAGCTTTTGTTTTTTAGTTACATCCATGTGTATCTTATCAAGAAATTTTAAAAATATTCACTTAAAAATAAAACTTATAACATGTTAACATAAATGTATTTTTAATGAAAAATACCAATTTTTCTAGAATATTTGTAAAAAATTGGGTGATAAGAATCATTGTTTCATTTTTTTTCGCCAGTTGCTTTTATGTCTAGCTGTAAAGAAGACAGCTGTTTGCCTGTTGCTTCTGCATCAACCTCTTGCTGTTTATTTGGTTAAAGTATGTGTCCTCTTTTTTTTTTTTTTTTTTGCGGCACCGGGGATTGAACTCACAGCCTCGCGCCTGCCAGGGCAGTCGCTTAAGGCACTGAGCCAAACTCCCGGCCCTGGTTTTTTGAGGCAGGGTAGCACTATGTAGCTCAGACTGGCCTTACGCTCGTGCTGTAGCCCAAGCCGGCCTCGAACTCACAACGCTCCGCCTACCTCAGCCTCCCAAAGTATGTGTCCTCTTAATCCTCATAATGTACGTATGGCGTTGGGAAAGTGAGGAGTAAGTTTGTTTTTCAGATATGGTAGTCATCCTATTTTGATACTATGCTAAATTTTTATTTTATTTTTTTTTATTTTTTGGGTACTGGGAATCGAACTCATGACCTTGCACTTGCCAGGCAGGTGCTTACGCCACTGAGCTGAATCCCCAGCCCTACTATACTAAAATTTAACAAGAGGTAGCTCCCTTTTTTCTTTCTTGGTACTGAGTATTGTACCCAGGGCCTATGCAACACACTACATCTTCAACCTTTTTTACTTTTTTTGGGGGGGGTACTGGGAATCAAACTTAGGACCTTGTGCTTGGCAGGCAGGTGCTGCTTTGTTGAGCTGTATCCTTAGCCCACCTTTTTTACTTTTTATTTTGATAGGGTCTCATTAAGTTGCTTAGTTGTCTAGGCTGTGGTTGAACTTGGGATCTTCCTGCTTGAGCCTCCCAGCTCAATATGAAGACCCTGGGTTCAATCCCCAGTACTGCCAAAAAATAAGACACAAGCAAGCTCCAAAAAACTTACGTAGCCACGCATGGTGGTGCAGGACTGTAATCTCAGTACAAAGAAGGCTGAGAGGAGGATGGTAAATTTGAGACCAGCCGGGGTTATATTGCAAGACCCTGTATCTAAAAAGCAAAACAAAACCCAACAATTGAGATTACTACCATATGTTGTTAAGAGTTAATAAATCAAGTTTTTATTACCTTTTGAGCCAGGCTCTTGCTGTGTATTCCAGGCTGGCCTTAAACTCAAGGTAGTCCTTTTACCTCAGTCTCCTGAATGCTGAGATTTAGGTGTGTGCCACCCAGTCCGGCACTAAATTGGTATTATTGATGCATTGTTACTAAACTCTACAGCCCAGCTTCATTTACATTTCTCTGGTTTTACGTAGTGTCTTTTTCTGTTTTAAGAATCACATGCAGGATATCATTTTGCATTTCTTCTTCTTTTTCTTCTTCTTTTTTTTTTGGTACCAGGGATTGAACTCACAATCTCGCGCCTGCCAGGTAGGCACTTAGCCACTGAGCTAAATCCCCGGCCCCCATTTTACATTTAGTCAGGCATCTTTAGGCTTCTTTTCGCTATTAGTTTCTCTGACTTCTGTTTAAGTTTCTTGATGATCTTGGCAAGCTTAAGTAGTACTGATCAAGTATTTTATAGAATATGTTTCTATTTTGCCTGATGTTTTCTTGTGGTTAGACTACTGTGTGGGGTTTGGGACAAGATCACAATGGAGATAAAACATCATCACATACTAAGAGCGCATAACCCCCATGTAATTATCACCATGGATGTTGGCCTCGGTGTCTTGTCAGATTTGTCCTCTGTAAAGTTATTCTGCCATCCCCCCTCGAGTAACTTTGAGTTTTAAATTTTGTTTAGTTGGGGAGGGGAGTCAGTTTTATTTTTAGTATGCTTAGTTGTTTTAAAAAAAATAACTTTTTAGGTTTAATTTACATACAGTCAAAACGCTTCATTTTCAGCATACATTTTGATGAGTTTTATATTCACTTGTGTAACCTTTACCATAATCAAGATAACCATTTCTTTACCCCCAAAGTTTACTCCACTGTTTTTGCAGTCATTACCCTTCTTCCCACTGATCCATTTTCTGTGATTGTAGATTATTGTCTCTTCCAGAATTTCAAGTAAGTAGAATCATTCAGGATGTATTTTTTTTAAATATAAAGCTATGTTTTATTTGTAGATAAAGACTACAAATATCAGCCGGGCGTGGTGGCACACACCTTTAATCCCAGCCCACGGGAGGCTGAGGCAGGAGGAATCCTTGTGAGTTTGAGACCACCCTGGGCTACACAGTGAGTTCAAGGCTAGCCTGAACTGCATAATGAGACCCTGTCTTAAAAAATAGGGCCGGGGATTTAGTTCAGTGGCAAGGTTGTGAGTTTGATCCCTTGTTCCGCCGCCCCCCCAAAAGACTACGAATATCTGCAGTAAGCCCTTGAAGCACTTCTAATGTCAATGTTGATATTTCAGTATTAAATGTATATAAATGTTTCTGTTAAAACCAAGGAACAACTCCCGCAAAAAAACAGCCCCCAAAACCAAGGAACACATGTCTTTGTCTGCCTTCGTTTACGTAGTGCAGTGTCTGATTCATCGTGTTGTTCATGTGTGTTAGTAGTTTGACTTTTAATGCCAAGGATATTCCAAGGTATGAGTGTTACAGTATTATTTATTCATTCATCTGTGGATGGATGTTTAGATTGTTCTTGGCTGTGGGCTATTAGGAATAAAGCTGACTTTACTTTCATGGGACAGGTAATGATTCAGAATTGTAGTAGGCCACAATTTGTGCTGTTTATCACAACAATATAAATTAGGTATTTAAATTTCTTATGGAATGAGAAAATGGAGCAGAGCATCAGTAGTTTTTAAAAAGATATCCCACATGAATAATAATTTCATGTATAGTGTATGGGTTGAATATATGTAGGTAGTTGCCTTGAACTTCTGTTGACTTTTTTTTTTTTTTTTTTTGGTATTGGGGATTGAACTCAGACCTCGTGCTTGCCAGCCAGGCGCTTATGCCACTGAGCTAAATCCCCAGCCTTTGTTGACTTTTTTTGGGGAAAAATAGTGTTATTTCTTTAGGCTAAATATTTAGTAAGAAAGCGAGTAATTTTAGTAATTGAGTGAATAAGTCTGATTTTGCTTCATATACTTTTGTTATAAATCAGTGTTTTTACAGATTGTATTTTATTTTTCGGTTTTCTTTGAGGCAGAGTCTCCTATGTAGCGCATGCTGGCCTTGAACTCACTGTGAGCCTCTTGTTTCAGCCTCCTGAGGACTGGGATTATAGTGTGCACCATCATGTCCAACTGCAGATTGTAGTTTAAAAATTATTCAAAAATGTTTGCATGTTTAATAAGATTATTTATTATAGTGAGATACAATGAAATGAAGGAAAAAGTTTTCTGAGATTACAGAACAATATGCTCTTATTTTTGTATTTTAAAATCCATTTATTTATTTATTTGAGACAGGGTCTCTGTGTAGTTGAGACTTGCCTTGAACTCACTGTGTAGCTCCAGTCAGTCTTGAACTTGTAGTGATCCTTCTGCCTCAGCCTCCCAAGTGCTGGGATCATAGGCTCTCATTGTATAGTTTAGGCTGACCTTGAATTGTAATTCTCCTGCTTTAGCCCTCCTGAGTGCCAGGATTGTTTGCACATATTATCACATCTGGGTGCAATTCCTTTTAAATCAAGTGCATGTTGAAAATAATTTTCACTTTCTATAACTTTCGTGTTGGAGTTGTAGAAGTACTTCATGCAGACCAGGGATAACCTTTTTTTGTGGTGATTAATGTAATTTAAGAATGTTGCAAATTTTGGAAATACAGAATAAGTCATTAGTTTTACTGATACTTCTTCATCTGTGTCTCTGTCTTTTTTGCGGATGTGTAAAATTGCACTGATGTTCAAACATCACTGCACTTGCATTTTGTTGAGTGAATGTTTGACCTTTTTTTTGAGACAGGATCTTTGCTATGTAGTTCAGGGTAGCTTTGAACTTACTATGTAGCCCAAGCTGGCCTTGAACTCGCGGTGATCCTCCTGCCTCGGGCTCCAGAGTGCTGGGATTTACAAATGTGCACCACCACCCTGGGCTTGTTCTACTTTTTTTACTCTTTTACTGTTACAAATGATGTGGGATTCTCCTTCACATTTGGACTTGCCTTTTTCATCATTTTATTTGATTTTTCTGAATTTGGAAGAAAAATGTATTTTGGGTCCTACTTTTTTAGCCTTGTGACTGAGTCTTGCTTAATTTAAATGTACAGATTTGTAAATTTATCAAGGTGACAGAACAGGTATCAAGGTAGTGATATACATTTTTTTGTAGCAAAAATATAAGTAGGGAATGAATTTAGTGTGTGCTATCGGAAAACTTGCATTTGAAATAGTTTCATTTCATGCCCACTAAAGTATTTTTATCTGTACTAATTTTTTTTAGTTAAATCATTTATGGTGTAATTTAACCTTTTTTAACAAAGCAATTGAGGTGTAAAACCACATGCAATACCCTGCCATGCTGTCAGATGGTTTTTTTTTTTTTTTTTGCAGCTCCGGGGATCAAGCTTACAACCTCGTGCCTGCCTGACAGGCGCGTAAGCCGCTGAGCCAAACTCCCGGCCCTGGTTTCTTGAGGCAGAATCGCACTGTGTAACTCAGGCTGGCCTTGTGCTCCTGTTGTAGGCCAAGCTGGCCTCGAACTCACAACGCTCCGCCTACCTCAGCCTCCTGAGTGCTGGGATTAAAGGCGTGCGCCACCACGCCTGGCGTCAGATGGTTTTTATAAGAAAGATTTAGGGTTTTTTCAAAAGGGTATATGACTTGATTTGTTACTGAAATAATGGTGGTAGCTAATATGCCACGGACACTTCTGGGATTCACTCTTAGGGAACCTTTTCAGAGCTGCACTATCAAACATTGTGTGTGTTTGATTCTGTATCGTTGGTCTCTGGCTGTTTGTCAAGATGGCACTTAGCACCGGGGATTTAGCTCAGTGTGTGAGCGCCTACCTGGCAGGTGCGAGGTTGTGAGTTCGATCCCTGGTACCAAAAAAAAAAAAAAAAAGGCACTTAGCGTTATAGACTTTCTTTCTTTCTTTCTTTCTGTTTTTTTTTTTCATTTTTTGAGACCGAGTCTTACTAGATAGTTCAGGTTGGCCTTCAACTCACTGTGTAGCCCAGACTGGCCTCAAATTTATTACAGCCTCCCAAGTGGTGGGATTACAGGTGTGCACCATCATGCCAGGGTTGCTTCATGTTACGATGATTGCCTGAGCCCAGAAGTCATTGCCTTCTCTGTTGTGTTCCACAGCATACTTAAGAATGAGGGGGAAGAGTTGACGAGTCTATTTTTTCTTTATTGTAAACCCCGCAATAAGAGCCAGGTTGATTTTCTCTTCCCTCCTTTCCTCCTTTGAAATGCACTCTGTCACACATATACAAAGTGATAGATGAGTTTGCCACCTAGGAGCTGAATAGTTAGCAGATGAAGAAGCCAGGAAGACTACAGAAAAATATATAAATAAAAATAAAAATAATTAGAATAATCAGAAATAAAATAACAGTGAGGGCTAAATGAATTAGTCTAATTTTTTAAAGGTCAACAAAAGGACCAGATTCTCTAACATTCAATTTCAAGTACACCAATGCAGTTTATTAAAGACTGATTTTCTGGTATTAGTTGCGTAAAAAACATATCGCTTGAATTTATTTATTTATTTATTTTTTGTGGCACCCAGGATCGAACTCACAACCTCGTGCTTGCCAGGCAGGCACTTAAGCCACTGAGCCAAAGTTCCGGCCCTAGTTTTTTGAGGCAGGGTCGCACTAGGTAGCTCAGGCCGGCCTTGTGCTCGCCTTGTAGCCCAAGACAGCCTTGAACTCACAACGCTTGTCCTACCTGAGTCTTGTGAGTGCTAGGATTAAAGGCGTGCACAACCACGCCCGGCTTATTACTTGAATTTAATTAAAGGAATTTTTTTTTTTTTTTTTTTGCAGCACCAGGGATTGAACCCGCAACTTCGCGCCTGCCAGACAGGCACTTAAGCCATTGAGCCAAACTCCCAGCCCTCGTTTTTTGAGGCAGGGTCGCACTACGAAGCTCAGGCTGGCCTTGAACTTGGGTTGTAGCCCAAGCCAGCCTCAAACTCAGAACGCTTCACCTACCTCAGCCTCCTGAGTGCTGGGATTAAAGGTGTGTGCAACCAAGCCCAGCTAATTAGAAGGAATTTTGAGTAATGGACATGCCCCAACAAAGAGTTGATGTGGAAATACTTTCTCACCTCTTTTTTTTTCTTTTTCCTAGTATTGATTGAATCCAGTGCTACAGTGAGCTATATTCCCAAGGAAGGGAAAAGAACAAAAATGATGAGCAAAGAAGGAGAAAGTGGAAGCAAGGCTTTTGCATCCTTTGTTGTAGTCCCATCCTAACTTTCTTCTTCTCTTGACCCCACCTCTCCTTCCTGGTTTCATTCTTTTTTCAAGACTTTTGTACTGATTTTATTTTGAATCTGTTGATTGTGTTAGCTGTTGATGTTTTCTTGCTGCCTTACGTAATGGAAGCCCATCCTACTCTAGTAATTTTCCCTTCCTTTCTCTTTTGCTCTCTGAGGTTACATTCTCCTAAATTGTGCCATGTGTGACGGGGAGCGGACTCACGATATTACCCTGTTCCATTCATAGACCTGTTCTCCTTTTGTAGGGGGCCACTTGGGCTGGTCTGTTCCTGTTGTCCCATTTGTGTAGTTGTTGTTATCCTTTCAAACATGTCCTGGTTTATTTATTTTTGAGACAGTCTTACTATGTAGCCTAGACTGGCCTTGAACTCAGTGATTTCCACCTGCCTCAGCCTCCTGAGTGCTAGGATTACGGTTGTGTTGCATCACACCTGGCTCATTTCCTGGTTTAAAGAATAGGTTGTGTATGTCCATTCTAGCTATGCTGTCCCTGAGAAACCTTTTTCCTCTGAAGTTTATGCTGAAGTTTATGCTGTCTTGACTCAATAATAGATACTCATTAATAGACAGACCCTGGTGGGTTGTCCTCCAACTCACTGTCTTCTCTGCTGTCTTCTGCATTATCCTGAGGTGGCTCCAGAATCCACATAGATGACCCATCTAATCCTCTCAGGCTCTTGGTTTCTTGACTTTTACCTTTATCTCTATTTTAGTGATTCAGTTTTATTCCTGTTATGTCTCCTTTTTGACATTACCAAAATCTCAGATTTTTACCACTTTTCTGATTTCACTTCTTTCCCCATAGTGCCTAATTCATGCTTTTCCAAGACTCTATAGTTTGACCTCTTTCTTCTTCCATTCACTGTACTGACAAAACTAACTCTGGTTTAGAAACTTATTAGGATAGAAAAGTGGTTAGAAAACTAAAAGGAGACGAAAGGAGAAAGAAACTTATTAGGAAAAAAATTACCCACAATTCTCTTTCAATTCCATCTTTCAGAAGTGATGATTACTTGGGGACATATTTATATATGCAGTATATCTTATATAGTGTGTATGTAATCATCTGTATTTTAGAACTTGCCTTTTTATTTTTTGCAGTTTTGTGACTTTATTTGAAAGTTAGTTCTCATCCACATTCACTGTCTCAGAGGTTTTCAAACGTGGTTAACAGTGATGTAGGTTACCAAAGTGCACAGCTTGTTTGATGAATCTTATCCTCATTACGTTTTCTGGATAACCATACACAGATACAATGTGGGAAATTTCTTATTCCCTTGGTGTTGGGGAGCCTGGCGTCAGTGTGCACATCTAGAGTCCCTGTTTCCTTTGTGGCAGATTTGTGGATCTCCTTAAGTGCCTGAGGGGTGTCCTTCTTGAAGCCCACTCTGTGCATGTGCTTGTGAATGTTGATGGTGTATTCTTGGGTCAGCACCTCATTGATAGCAGAATGACCCTTCTTGCCACTCTAGTTTTCGGGCACCATACTGTCCGACCAAAGTTGGAAAGCAAGAATGGCGTGAATTGTGGGAGGGAAAGCCACGGTTGCAAGTACAATTTAGAACTTACCTTTTTTGAGACATGGTTTCACTATGTATATCAGACAGACCTTGAACTCACTATGTAGTCCGGACTGGCCTCAGACTCCCAAGTGCTGGAATTACAGGTGTGTGCCACCAGGTCTACTTTTTTTTTTTTTGTTTTTTTTTGAGACAGTGTCTTGCTGAGCAGTTCAGCTGTCCTTGAGCTCAGTGGGGAGCCCAGAATGGCCTTGAATTTGCAGTGATTCTTCTGCCTCAGCCTCTTGAGTGCTAGGATTACAGGTGTGTGCTACCATGCTCGGCTGTTTTGTTTTTTATAGATACAGTCTCATTGTGTAGTGCAGACTGGCATTGAACTCAGGGTGATCCTCTTGCCTCAGCCTGTCAAGTGCTGAGATTATAGTTCTGGGCTAGCATGCCAGGCCTTGATTCTAATTTTGTAAAAGTGAGCATTTTATTCCTCTTTCCTTCCACGTATTTGTGAATGGATGTTTGTTTAAACATGAAAAGACGTGTTGAGGAACACTTTCAAGGCTAACGTTTGTGTCTAGAGTTGGGAATGGAGATGAGGTGAGAGTGATCATTGGCTTATTGGAGGTTGTGTGAATTCTGTTGTCACTTTGAACAAGGTGACAGTAGTACTCCCAGGGGAGAACCTAGAGTCAGTGAAATTGAGGCAAAAGGTTTGGCTGGAGAGGTCTAAGCAGATGGACTTGCTCTTTCTTCCTATACTCCTATATGGTGTCTGCTGAGGTTTTATTCTTTTTTTTTATTTTTTGGTGCCAGGGATTGAACTCACAACCTCGAGCCTGCCAGGCAGGCGCTTAAGCCACTGAGCTAAATCCCCAGCCCTGAGGTTTTAGTCTTAAGCTGTGGTTTTTTATCTAGATGTCTCCTGAAAGCCTCATACTCTCACAGGCAGAACTTTGAGGTAATTGGATCGTGGGGGTGTGGCATTCTTCTGTGAATTCATCAACTGATGAATTTGTAGCCAAACGTGATGTTGGGAGGTCGAGCCTGGTGAAGGAGGTGGTCACTGGGGTGTGTCCTGGAAGAATATCTCACTCCCTCCTCCCCTCATCCATCTGCACCTCCTGACTGCCATGCTGCCCTCCTACATCCCTCTGCCATGCTGTGGAGCTCTCTGGATTGTGGATTGAAACTTCTACAAACTATGACTTAAATAAACTTCTCCTTTAGTTGTGGGTGTCTGGTATTGTGTCTCAGCAATGAGAAAGTAACTTAAGACATTTGTGTTTATTCTTCTTTTTTTTAATTTTTATTTTTATTTTGTGTTTATTCTTCTTGATTTCTGTTTTGGATATCCTCATTCAGTTACTGGTTGTAACTGTCTGGACTTACTTCCAGATCTTTCCCCTTCTTTCTTTTTTTATTTTTGTTTTTTCCTTTTTTCCTCCTTGTCTCTGCCCCAGAGTACAAGGCCTTCTGGACATCATTTCAGGTACCTTACTATATTCATTTTGTCCAAAACTATACTCAGTGTCCTTCTTCCCAAATTAGTTACTATTTTCTGCCCCCCTGCCCTTCGTTGTTACTTGGGATTGAACTTGCCCAAGGCCCTCTACCACTGAGCTGTGTCTCCAGCCTTTTTTTTTTCCCTTGATCTTTTGGTTTTCCTTTTCAGAGCGTATGATATTTTTTCTATTTTGGGAACTATTTTATGAAGTAGGTGGCTTAAGTGGTCCTTAGTTTTGTACAGGTCATTCTGAGGGAGGATTCTCCGGCTTGAGTGTCGGGGAGGGAAAGGCATGCGCAGAACCAAAAAGTTAATTACAGCGGATGGTGCATGGTAGAAACTTGTGGTTTGACTTTGAGTTGGGAGGCATGGGTTCTGAAACTGATGGGAACTGAAATACTAGAGTTTCTACCATACATTGTATGAGTGCTTTTGAAGATGAGTAGAGGCTGCAGACATCATGGTGCTTCTGGGAAACTGATACTGAGGTTGAGTCAGGAAAGCAAATTGGAAATTGTGTTCTGATAATCCAGACATGGGTTTGGACTACATGAAAGAAGAATGCTAAAAAAAAATCTTTATGGGACAATCAGCTTTGAGGCAACAGATTAGATGTGAGGGATAGGTAGGGAGTTTCAGGAGACCGTTGTGTTTTGAGCCTGGCTGACCAGGAAACTGAAATTAGTTGTAGCAACTTCATTAATTGGTGATGAGAGAGAAAAATAATCCAATGTGTCATTTAAGACTAGGGTGGGATTCTTTGGGGTTTTTTTTGGCCTTTTTGAGAGGGTCTTGCTGTGCGGTTCAGGCCGGCCTCGGCTCACTTTGTAGCCCAGGCTAGTCTCGAATTTGCAGTGATCTTCCTGCCTCAGCCTCCCAAGTGCTGGGATTCCTGGAGCGTGCCACCATGCCTGGCCTTTTTTTTTTTTTTTAACCTTTTTTTCCCTCAAAGATAGAAGAAAAAACTACAAGATTTCAAAACACATCAATCAGGGGGCAACAATGGTACATACATTGTGCATTGTGAGGTGGGATTCTTGCCTTCGGTGGGCCATTAAGCAGTCTGTGGGAGAATTTTTCTTTTTTCTTTTTTCCTTTTTATTTTTTGTGGGAGAATTTTTCATTGCTCTTGTTATAATGAACTCCCATTCCCTGCAAACCCTCTTGCCACTCTTAATTTAGTGGGCAAGGTTGGTAGAGAGCAGCACCACTTTATTTATTTTTATTTTATTTTTTGTAGTTTTTTTGTTTTGTTTTTTGCAACAGGGTCTCCCTGTGCAATTCAGGCTGCCTTGAGCTAGCTCACTTTGTAGCCCAGGTCGGTCTCAAATTTGAAACGATCCTCCCGCCTTAGCCTCTGAAGTGCTGGGATTACAGGCGTGTGCTACTGCACCTGGCCAGGCAGTACCACTTTAAATAAGAAAGTTCAAAAAGTGTCTGCAGAGAGCTTATGGCCAAATAAACCATGGGAAAATTTGTTGAGAAATTCTTTTTTTTTTTTTTTTTTTTTTTTGACAGGGTCTTGCTATGTAGTTCAGGCTAAACTCTTTAATTCACTACGCGGCCCAGGCTTACCTCGAACTTACAAGTGATCCTCCTGCCTTGGCCTCCTAGGTGCTGAGCTTATAGACATATGCCACCATCTCCAGCTGTTGAAAACTTTTTTTTGAGAAAATTAATTTATTCGTTTATTGTTGAAAACTTTCTGAGGAAAGTTGGCGAAAGAAAGGTGAAATTTTGGGAATTCTGGCTAGGAAAAAATACAGAATAAAAACAGTCAGGATAGTGCTAGTCATGGGAGAAAAGGAGGTTCAAAGGAAGGTTGAGGTAGAAGAGCATGGCAGAGCAGAGAGTCTAGAGTGTGGCTCACTTCCAGAATTGTTTTATAAATTCAGAGCTGCTTTCCTTATAAAGACCACAGGACTTTTAAGGATTCGAACTGGAGAACATTTCACCAGGTGAGATGTAAAATGGAGGTGAACCTTATTTGCATTTCAGTACCTCACTACACCCTCACAACATCCTTAGTAGAAAAATTGCTCAGAATAAGGTATTTTGTAGCAAACTGACTGTAATTCAGAGGCTTTTAAAGACTGTCCCTTGCATACATAAAAATCCATTACTCATTTAATTTGATTGGGGAGAAAATTAAGAGAGTACTGTATAGTAATTAGTTAGATTTTGGGTTTTTTTGGGTACAGTGCTGGGGATTGAACTCACGGTCTCACATACTGTGTAAATGCTGTATCACTGAACTGCATCCCTAGCCCACTCCCCCTTCCTGTGTTTTTTTTCTTTTTTTTTTTTTTTTAAAGTTACAGGTTTGTTAGGTTGCCTGGGCTGCTTTCAAACTTGATTCACTTTCCTGAATATCTGGGTTTACCAGTGTGTGCTGTCAGGCCCAGGTTAAGTTAGGATTCTTCACCAGCCGTACCTCCTAGATTTTCTGCTTTAATTTATAAAGGAGAATGAACAGAACAATGTTGGTCTCTTAATAATTAAATCACTTGGATTAGTTCTTAAATTCTTTTTTTTTTTTTTTTTTTTTTAAGACAGGGTCTCAGACCGGGTACAGTGGTACACACCTGTAATCCCAGTACCCGGGAGGCCAAGGCAGGAGGATTGATGCGAGTTCAAGGGCAGCTTGAACTAGAGAGCAAGACCCTATCTCAGAAAACATAAAAAAAAAAAGAAAAAAAAGACTCGCTTATGTATTCTAGACCATCCTTGAACTCATTGTGTAGCTCAGGCTGGCCTTGAACTCAGTTCAAGGCTAGCCTTCCATTTTGGCCTCCTGAGTGCTGGGATTACTGGTGTGTGCTACTATGCCTGGGTATTTCTTGGGTTCTT